>JAJLVC010000026.1:0-122848 GCA_030570175.1 Wenyingozyma methylovora | reverse complement strand
TAACAACTTCAGGAACAGTAACAATGGATGAACCAGAAGTAACAACGGTAGTAGTGGTATAAGTGGAAGTGAATGAACCAGTCCATGGAGTAGTAACAGTGGTAACACTAGATGGAGTTTCAATAACAACTTCAGGAACAGTAACAATGGATGAACCAGAAGTAACAACGGTAGTAGTGGTATAAGTGGAAGTGAATGATTCAGACCATGGAGTAGTAACAGTAGTGGTAGACAAAGGAGTTTCAATCACAATCTCAGGAACAGTAGCAATGGATGAACCAGAAGTAACAACGGTGCTAGTGGTGTAGGTGGAGGTGAATGATTCGGACCATGGTGTAGTAACAGTAGTAGTGGTCAATGGAGTTTCAATAACTATATCTGGATAAGTGTAAGTAACTGATCCTGAAACACTAGTAATCTCACTAGTGTAAGTGGAAGTAAACGAACCAGTCCATGGAATTGTAGTTGTAGTTATCAATGAAACAGTAACAGCGGAGCATGTAGCATCTTCTCCAGCCTTTGGAGTTACTTGATAAACATAGTCAGAGAAGTCAGTAATGTTTTTCCCAGAAGGGGTCATAATGCTGAACTTTAACCGACTATCTGTCTCAATATTGATGTAAACAATCCTGATTGGATAATAGTAACCTTTTTCTAAATAAGTATAAGCTGAATCACTTGCAACAATAGTCGTTTTTAAGTAAGGCAAAGCAGTCCAGATGAGATAATCATTTGCAGCATCAGAAGGGATATCATCTTCATCACAACAGTTAAATCCCCCATCACCAAGAAAAACCATAGCAGAGTCATCAATATCAGTTAAAGCAAAATTGTAAAAACCAGATTCTGGCGCGAGAAAGTAGCCAGAGAGTTCTAAAGTGAAGTTAGTTATAGTAACCTCCATTCCAAAAATACTAGAAGTGTAAGCACCTCGAGCAGTACGTCGAATGGTGGTACGTGGATCCGCCCATGAAACGAAAGGTGTAGTAACATCATCAGTACTGGTAATGAGAGATGTTCTATAGCCAGAAGCAGCAAATTCAGAAGAAGAAAAGTCGGTATCATCACCAAGTTCATAAGGATAAATTCTAGCAATAAAGCCTGGAGTCAGATCATAGTTTTCAATGGAACAACCATAAGAAACAGTGTCCAAACCAACAACACTCTTGAATACAAAAGCTAATGAGTAGTAAAACGATAATAAAATTAAATTTAAAGCACCAAGAGAATACATATTTGCAAAATTCAATTGATAACCAACAGTTGCAAAGAGCTAGTTACCATTAAAGATAACATTCATGGATTATGGAAGGGCTTTATATAGGCCCACTGGATGATGTGTTCAAAGCCAAGGGTGATTGTTTTATGAATACCTGAATTACTCAAGAGCCAGTAGAAGCTTTCAATAGGAATAGAGCTCCACTATAGTTGGCCATAAAATTTCTTAATGCATATCATATTAACCAGAAAATTCAATTAATAAAACAGCTACAATATAATAAGCTAATTTAGTTCCATTTTTGATAAATTACTTACCATAATGAGTCTACTTTTGGTACTTTAATTAATTGAAAAACTATTCATGCATGATAAAATAGGAAAATGGCTCTTCTATATACGGATCTACGCATGCATTAATAGAGTATCTCAGGATATTTATCTACAATACCAAACGTAATTAATTAATTGACAGACTAGTTGTATACATGCGCCGTATAAGTATGAAGTTGGGTATTAACTTGAAGTATAACTATGTATTAGTAACAAGATAAAAAAATTGGAAAAACGTTAACAGCTTATTGACCAATTCAATGCCCATATCTTTAGTCCATCAAAATGTCTCACTTTTCGATGGACTTCAAGTTATAAGGCATATTTTATAATTTGAAAGTTCACAAAAGGAAAATCGAAACAGTCATAATTTAGCAGTGAAGATTAATAATCTTCGGCCGGTATAATTCTTTTATTCAATAAAAGTCCCATCAAATATATAACACTTTAAAAGTAAGTCCGTGTTTTATGATTTACATTTATAATTATCAAGACTAGACTCAAAGGTTTTAGCTTATGAACTACATGCAGTGTGTTGGTTTGTAAGATTATTGCCATGCATTATTCCAATTTTACATTTATTTGGCAGTACTATATATATATGTAGGAATTAGTTTTAGCTCAAAAGTTCTGATATTTTTATAACCAGCCTTTGCTAGATATGCATATGAAATATTCATGCAATAATTATTTGAACCAATTGCAAAGGCAAGTCTTTTGTCTATTTGCTACTTGGTACTAATAAATAAAACCATATTACGGATTATCGGAACATGGCTCTACAAGTAACTTATAAGGGCCCGCTACACCTTTGCAAGAACTCCTAATGACTATAATGACTATGTATGCAAAGAAGATATAAAGATGTCTTGATGGAATGTCTATGAATAGTTACAACATATTTATGGAACAAACTTTGCTAATATATTTGAACCAATACTTTTCAACAAAGATTGTGAATTAAAAGTGAAGAGACATGATTTAGCTAAATTTTACATGGCCATTCATGCACATATACAATCCTCTTTTTGAAATTTTAGGTATATCTCTTTAAGATCAAGAGTAAAATATCATCTGCAATAACGTATCTTAAATCAAGATAATGAAATAATAGTTGATTGAACTAAGATTGATTATTTTGGATTGGGAACATTTATATATAGGAAATTTTACAGAAACTATAAGAATTGTTTTAGTCTTACTGTGTATCAAATTAACCATTTAAGGAATTAATGCAAGTAGTTTTTTATAACTTCTTTCTTGCATTGCATGAAACAATGTTTGATTGATAATGTCCAATGTTAATGGACGTATTAACTAAGACTAGACAACTGTTTAATCATTAAATTTTGTATTATTGATCAATTTATTGGGAGATATAATTACATCATCTCAATAAAGTTTTGTGATTATCAGGATTGAACTATCTGTGTCTTCAATCCCTTATCTCCAACTGATGTAGGATACATAAGTACAAAGCTCACCTATCCATCCGGTTTTATATTCAATATTGTTCCATTTATTGGTCCCAACATCAGTTTACACAAATGCATACTGAGAAGATTTACACTGCCATTCAAATTTATATAATAATATGTACCAGTTATTGTTTAATCAATTAATTAAATGATTACCAATCAAGATTAATCCTAACAGATGACTTGTTTGACTATTTATGGATAGCTGCATTTCATTCCAACATGCATGTGCACTGGGTCATGTATTCATAAAACCATTACTTAGTTAATAGTTAAATTGTAATGAAAGTGGTTGTATATGAGCTTCTTTCTCAATTGGAGTTTCGGAACTAAAACATATCGATTACCAGGAATAACACAGGGATCAGCATGCAATCAAAAGGATACAGATTATTGTTTTATTTAAGATAATTACAGCTCACTATATGATGGAGTGCTCAATTACATTTTTGCAATACTATCATAACAAGTTTGGTTTATTAGTAGTATTTAAATATCTTCATGGAATGGGCAAGGCGATAACTATATATATGGTTTGATATTTGAAAGGCATATATATGTACTGTTACTGATCCAGATTGATAAGCATACAGCTCGCTGAGCCTAGTGCACTAGTTATATATAGATTGTATATATTAATTATAATGAAGAGCCAGTACGCGTATAAATTATAAATTTTAACCTTTTAGGGAAATTTGAGATTTAGTGTCAAAATTATGCAATGAACAAATTAGCATTTTAAATATATACTAATTAAGTAAGTATGTTTCTTTTTAGATCTAGTTGATTCAATGGCTATCGTTGGTTTTATATCTGTTTATTGAGCCCCTTTTGTTAATTAATCTAAATCTATCTTTGAATGTTAATTGAAGTTCTATTGTTATAATTTTAGCTCACCGTTGAACATTTATTAACTAAATTTTGTATACATATAATTTTTCAATAAACAACAAATTTTGTTTAATGAGAGATCCAAAATGGAAGGTATTCAACTAAATATCATAATCTTATAGTTATATTTTCATATTGCTTTAACTTTTTGCTGAGAGTTTAAACCCTTGAAGCTATGTTGTTTAAGAATATTTCATGGTCCCCACAACTTTATATCTCAATATTTTACTCAGGTTTTTATGTAAGAGAGGATGAGAAAATTCATCTTTTTTCAAGCTTAGTTAAATTAAGGTAGACAGAAAAGCTCTCAAAGCATACATATATGCTTATTGTAAATTGACATATTCCCCACTAGTTTCTTCTCATCTCTCATTTGGAATCCGATTTTTATTGAACAATGGCTCTCTAAGTTGATAATCATCTTATATTACTATTTTGTAATGTATTGTTGACTAATTCGGATATTAGAATTTAAGATATTCCATTTTGCATGAGATAATAAGTATTGTCCCTAAGTAAACCAATATGTATGTAAAATTATCTACCTATTTACGTCCGTTGCAGAAGTTACAAAAGAGATTATTTAGTTTCTGTTTTGAAATTATTGACGTCACCTCAATACCAATTTAGTTCAGTATAATTAAGTTGCTTTATTTGGAACATAACTAATTATAACAAAAGACGATCTTATCGAAGCTTGTAACTTTACTAAACATTATATATATGCATATATATATATGCATGTATTTCTCACGGAATATAAACTAGTATCGTCAATATTTTCCAAAATTATCCAAATTGAGTCTATTTCAATTAGCTGAAAGTAAATATTTTATGACAAGCCAATTAGCTGAAAGTAAATATTTTATGACAAGCCAATAACCTGATCATATTTGAATAAATTATGATCAATTGTAATTACTCTTAATTTGAAGGGAGTCTTGGAAAAATAACGAGCAATTTAATATACACCTTGTTTGTATCCATATAAGATTTGGATCTAACGGTGTTATGGATTCTCAGAATTTCTTTCCCAAAAGAACAGTTTACAAGATATCATTTGGGTGACAACTGAAAGAAACGAAGAGAACAACGTAGATTCAGATTAAGTTTATATAAAAGGTACTAGATGCATTCAAGTCAAAATGAGTATCTATATACAGTACAGACAGTAAACGGATACTTTTGTAGTTTGAAATATAAAACAATTGAACTGAATTTTATCAAATGAGCTTGAGTACCTCAACTGTTAATTCTGGCAAGAAGAGATGTTCTTCCTCCAAGTTGGAATTTTGGTTCGTTTGGTTGGTGTTGGACATTGTTAAGCTTTTTGGCGGAGTTTAATGAGTTTTAATCTGTGGTAATAGTATTGACAAATGTTGTTAGGTATCTATATGTTGGGACCGTGCTTCTCTCTCAATAGTATTGTATTTGTTTGGTCTTCTAAGTTCTTACTCCAATATATGTCAGATCTTAGGAAGAAAATGAAGAGTCGGAAAATTATTGAGCAGACACAGAAATGGCAGAACATATGTAGCTGAATGCTTGCCAATTACCAACTACTTAAACTTAACAAAATAACAGCATTTTATTTGTATAAGACCAATCCACCTTGTATTAATCCAGAAGCTTGCCATTTGTTCAAACTTTCAAAAGCATTCTTTGTTGATAAAAGGATCCGTACAAGTACTCTTATCAATTTGTAACATTTCTCTGTATACTACTTTTTGAACTTTTTATCTTTTGAAAATCTTCAATCCTAGAGAAAATAAAATATCAAGACTTGGTGAATTAAATCGTGGAAAAGCTTGGTTATGTTATGTAACTTATCTAAATTATCTATATAGTTACTGAAAAGAATATAAAAACTTTATTCTCTTTATGTAGTATGAACAACTGGAGTAATATAAATATTTATATTAGATATAGTGTTGCTTATGAAGAGATAATTTTATGATAAAGCTATACAGATTATTATTGAAATACATATTGGGCATGAGCAAAAAAGTCTATAATCTAATATTCAAGTAATATAACCACCAATTATAAATCTAATCAATAAATCTCTTTGGCAATTAAAGGATATAAAAAGTCTCAAAGGAGATAAACCTTCTCAGTGTGGTGTTTTGAACAAATTCTTGATTTCTCTCTCTCGCCTTGCAGTTGAAGTAATGCTCGGAATACTATATAGTTAGTGCTTTAGTGTTATTGATTACTTATAGGAATATTAATACTTGATATTTACAAACCCAAAAAGATTAACAACATACACAGAATCCTATGAGCACTTCGTCACGAGCTCAATGAACGAAACTATGTCCCAGGCGATCATGAACCAAAAGATGTATCTGTTAACACATACGCTCATCCTCTTCGATCATTTATACACACGTAAAAACAACCTGCTCCAACATAAGATAGTATACTTCCGAAGTCATCGCATCTCATATAGCATAGCTATCCATGTATATATGTACTTAGCTTGAGCATCCACTTACTCCCACTTTAAACAGTTAATTAAAATCCTCGAGCATCCCTTACACCATAAGTGGAAAAATCCACGATAAAAATTCTTACTTATTTCCTTATTGGGACACGTCCCCACGCAAGATTCATCTAACACCACTTTAGAGGTAAGATTTCTCTCTACTTAAGAGCTTTTACGTGGCAATATAATGCACTCCAGCATCAATGATAGATCTAGGTTGAAGAATATACGTACGATTTTTTTCAACGGTTCAACAACCTGACAAAAGTTCTGACAATGCAATATATATTGTCAATTTCCCACCCATTTGTGTCCTCGAGAGCTTTATTCAAAATATTCAACATAATACATCGTTGAAATCATCTATAAACTGAAAATGAAAGTTATCATTGTTGGTGCAGGTCTTGGTGGTCTAAGTGCAGCTATGGCTGTTGCAATGGCTGGCCATGAAGTAATAATCTTAGAAGGTGCTCGTCAAATTACCGAAGTTGGAGCTGGTATTCAAATTTTGCCTAATGCTACGAGAATCCTGATAGAATATGGTCTCAGAGAAAAACTTGAAAGTATTGCTACCCAACCAGAACATGTCTTCATGAATGGCTGGAAAGGTAATGTTCTTACCAAGTTAAACTTCCATGAACAAGCTAAGAAAATGGGTGCTCCATTCTGGGACTTCCATAGAGCTGACTTACAAGCAGCAATGTTAGAAAGATCTAAGGAACTTGGCGCTAAAGTTATTACTGATTCAAGAGTCGTTGATATCAAATATGATTTAGAAAAAATGGAAGCTACAGTTATCACTGCAAAAGGACTCGAATATACTGGTGATCTTATTGTTGGTGCTGATGGTATACATTCAAAACTTCGTGATCTTCTAGTTGGTCACCATGATCCTCCAACTCCAACTGGTGATCTTGCATATAGAGTCTTGTTAAATGCTAAAGATGTTGCCGCTGTTCCAGAGCTTGAACATTTTATTAAAACTCCACAAGTTAATTACTGGTTAGGTCCTAAATGTCATTGTGTTAACTACGTTCTTAAACAAGGTGAAGCTTTCAACTTTGTTTTACTATCTCCAGATACCGTTCCTGATGATATGACTATTTGTCCAGGGTCAGTTCAAGAAATGAAAGAAGTTTTCCAGGATTGGGATCCAAGACTTGTCAAATTACTTGATCTAGTTGAAGGAAGTACAATTGATAAATGGAAGTTATGTTACCGTGAAGGTATTGATCAATGGTATCATGAAAATGGTATGCTCTGTTTGCTAGGTGATTCTGTACATGCCACTTTACCTTACTTAGCTTCAGGTGCTGGTATGGCCATTGAAGATGGTGCTGTTTTAGGTAAACTATTGGAGAGATTTCCAAGTAAGAAAACTTTGAAGGAAGCCATGGAAATTTATCAAACTAAAAGAAAGGCAAGAACTGAGAGAATTGTCAACAGAGGTAACACCCAACAAATTCTTTATCATTTACCAGATGGTAAAGAACAAGAAGAAAGAGATGCCAAACTCACTGCACCAGAGCCACCAGCTGGTGAAGCTCTTGTTTGGAGAGATCGTGAAATGGCTCCTTGGTTACTTGGTTATAATGCATTCGATGATGCCAAACTTTAAACGTTTGTTTATTTGATTAAAGTAGTTTAACTACAATTTGCATATAGTTACAATACAATTGAGACGATATAGTTTATATATAGATAATAGTTCAGTTTTCTAATTAGTATATGATAAATACATAAGACTAAATCAATAAATCAATCATTTCTGTAAGTCAACTAATATCTGAATTGAAAATCGTAAGATCATTACACTTTTTTTACCCCCGCGTTTATTTTTTTCAGTTGAAGAATGATAGAGTGTGTCAGATATTAATCATATAAATGCAGTATATTAAATAGAAGTTATGAAATTAGTATGCAGATCTATATATCTATAGTTTATGAACAGTGGTGATTCATTTCTTAGCTTGCAATTCAGCGTAAGTTGGGTAATCAGAGTAACCTTTGGTTGGTGGTTCAGCACCGTAGAAAGTTGATCTATCATGTCTGTTCAAAGGATAATTGTTCTTAAATCTTTCAACTAAATCAGGATTAGCAATGAAGAATCTACCAAATGCAATAATATCAGCTTGACCATCAGCAACTTTGGATGTGGCACTTTCTTTATCAAATCCACCTGCGGCAATAAAAGTGATACCTTTAGCTTTCAATATATCTCTAAATGGAACTAAAGAGAATTCTTCTTTCTTTGCTACCTGTTCTTCTAATGACTTCAATTTTTCTTCAGCTGTCAAGACTTCATCAAAACGTGGTTCAATCATGTGAACATATGCAATAGCTTCATCTAAAGAAGCAATTTCTGAACACAAGTAAGACCACATAGCATTTGGGTTTGAATCTTTAGTATCTTGGAAGTAGTTATATGGAGAAAGACGAATACCAGTCTTGTCTGCACCAACAGCATCAACAACAGCTTTCAAAACTTTCATTGGAAATCTTGCACGGTTTTCCATTGATTTACCACCAAATTCATCAGATCTAGTGTTAACGTTATCATGTAAAAATTGATCTAATAAATAACCGTTAGCACCGTGAACTTCAACAGCATCAAAACCAGCTTCATTGATAGCAATCTTAGCAGCTTTGGAAAAATCTTCAGTAACAGATTCAATATCCTCTTTTAGCATTGCTCTTGGAGGAGCATCAATAAAGTCTAAACCTGGATATAGCGAACCACCTTTCAATGGAGTTGAAACACAAGAAATTGGCTGAACACCTTGAAGATGAGGAGCTACAGTAGCTCTACCAACATGCCATAATTGACAAACAATAAAACCTCCTTTTGCGTGAACAGCATCAGTGACTCTTTTCCAACCTTCAATCTGTTCTTTGGTGAAAATACCAGCAACACCAGGATAACCACAGGAGGATGGAGTAATTGGACAAGCTTCAATGATGAGTAAACCACCTTCGGTAGCTCTTGAACTGTAGTATTCAACCATAAGATCACCTGGTACGTAGTAATCTCCAGACTTGACAGCTCTCATTCTAGTAGTTGGAGCACTGGCAATACGATGTTTGAGTTGAATTGAGCCCAACTTCAAAGGCTCAAATAAGCTTGAAGACATTTTTATGCTTTTTAAGTTTTTGATAAATACTTAGAAGAGCCTTTCCCTCTCAAAGCGAGAGTGATCATCTTAGCTAGTTCGAAGTTGGGTGCATTTGCAGATATACTCCAGTATTTGTATAAGCTTAACCGTGAAGACTGAAAAGTTTCAGTTCCCCACGTATGAATCGTGAGGTTGTCTAAGTAAAAATTTTAGTTAAATTTTTTATGGCGCTGCACACAACTGTAGATTTCCATAAAGGGAAACTCGAGCAATACGATAAGGTAGGTATACAGGGTGGATGTCTGTTGAGGTTGATCTAGTGACTTTGAGTGGCTACAGGGTCTATATGGGTTATATGGATAGCTCTAGATACAGTATAGAGCCTATCAACTCACTTCACCTACAACATAGACTTCAATATCAGCTACACTGACTATACTATTTGGTCTATATAGTTGCTTAACCTTTATAACTTTTTATTAAGAATATGTATAGTATTAATTGATCATATATATATAATATTAGCGGGCTACAATCAAGCCTCAACGAAGAAGTCCTTTTCGTTTTCATCCTTAGGTACAACAGTACCCTTTTTACTTAGTTTATCACCAATAGAGTTTCTAATTCTTTCTGTAGTTAATGGAGATCTTAGAGGTAATCCCATTGAACCTTCTGGAATACCATTTTCTTTTCTAGCCCATGAAATAGCATTACGAAGAGCAAAATGAACAGAAGAACCCAAGAACAATGGAGGTTCACCAACACCTTTACTTGATCTAATGGTTTTCAAATGACTAAAATCTCTATCTTTCAGAACAGAAACATTGAATTTTTGAGGCACATCTCTGAATCCAGGAATCTTATAGTTACCAGGTCCTCTAGTAAATAATGCACCATTGAATCTAAACCAAAGAGATTGTTCCATTGTAAATAATCCCATACCTTGAACAAAAGCACCTTCAATTTGACCATAGTCAATGGCTTGGTTAATTGGTCTACCAATATCCATCTTAATATGAGCCTCAAGACAAGCCCAATCACCAGTTAATGTATCAACTTCAACAACAGCAATAGCAGATCCTTGTGTATGATAGAAGAATGCTGGTTTTGGATTAGGATCACCAAAGACGTAACCAATTTCAGGAGTTTTATAGAAACCAGTAGCACTCAAATGATTACGCTCATGGTAAGCATGTAAAATAAGCTCTTCCCATGTCGCATCTGGACCCATTTCTTCTCTCACTGGTTGTAATACTGCTTTCAATTTTTCACAAGCATCCTTGATGGCCATACCGTTAATATCAGATGAAGCAGAAGCAGCTGTAGCAGAAGTATTTGGAACAGCCTGGGTAGAAGTTTCACTGATAAACACCTTTTCAACAGGAACACCTAGCTCTTGAGCAGCAATCATAGTCATCTTAGTATGTAAACCTTGACCAATTTCAACACCACCATGAGAAACTAAAACTGAACCATCATGATAGATATGTATCAAAGCAGAAGCTTGGTTGTATAATAGAACACCAAAAGCAATACCAAACATTGTTGGAACATGAGCGATACCACGTTTGATCCATTTGGATTTAGAATTAAACTCAGCAACCTGTTGTTTCAATTCTTCGAATTTAGCTTCTTCACAGTTTTGCTTGACTAAATCCCTGATAGATAAATCAGCACTGATCTTTTGCTTATAAGAAGTGATATGATTTTGATTAACATCAAAATAATTAATTTCTCTAAGAACATCTGGATCAATATTTAATCTTTCTGAGACATCTGTGATAATACATTCACCAGTGAACATACCTTGTGGAGCACCGAAACCTCTGAAAGCAGCATTAGAAGCAGTATTTGTTCTAACTGGAATACCACAAACTCTAACATTTGGAATATAGTAACAGTTACAAGTGTGGAAAACAGCACGATCAATGACACCTCTTGAAATATCCATTGACCAACCAACATTAGCATATAAGTTAACATCTAAACCAGTGAATTTATAATTTTCATCCAAGGATACACGATATTTCATTAAGAAGGGGTGTCTTTGACCAGAAACAAGCATATCTTCATAACGAGTTAAGGACATTCTAGCAGGTCTCTTAAATTTTTTAGCAGCAACAGATGAATACGTACTGAGTGGAACTGATCTAGTTTCTTTACCACCAAAACCACCACCTAATCTTCTAGTCTTAGCAACAATTCTATTACTTGGAACACCAGTAGCTTTAGCAGCAAATTCTTGAGTTTCAGTAGGATTTTGAGTACTTGACATGATTTTCAATTCCCCACCTTCTTCTGGGACAACAACACAACCTTGAGTTTCGAAATAGAAATGTTCTTGAGCACCAAATCTAATTTCACCTTCGAAATAATATTTAGATTCTTTGAAAGCAGTTTCCCAATCACCTAACTCAGTAGTTCTTGAATCTGGGAAAAATGATTTAGCAGCAACACCATCCTCAACAGAAATAATAGCTGGTAATTCTTCATATTCAACTTTGACTAATCTACTTGCTTCGGCAGCTCTTTCTTTATTGGTAGCAAAAACAACAGCAATAACTTGACCAACACAGTTAACTTTATCAATTGCAAAAAATTCTTCTTTACCATAATCTAATGGACCCCAGTAATTAGCTTGAGGTGTAGGGAAATCAGTATGATCAATGTAACCAACAACAGTTTCAACTTCTAATGCTTGAGACCAATCAATTGATAAAATTTTAGCATGAGCTTTAGTGGATAAGACTTGAACACCAAAAATTTCTCTGCTAAATGGAGGAATATCGTCAGTATATTGAGCTTCACCTGATACTTGTTTCATAGCTGCCATATGTGGTAAAGATTTACCAGCAACTTCATATTCAAATGGATTTTCTAAATCTCTATGACCAACTTTATCTTCTCTTGTAACAGTCTTAGTTGCATCTAATTCAATTAATGAACAATTCTTATTCTTAAAGTTGATTAACATATATTGCCAAAATTTGTAAAAAAATGACAAAGTAAGAGTCTTTCTATAAGAAGCCATACCACCTGGAACACTAAAAGGCAATGAATAATCTTTTGCTAACATATCACTAACTTGATCAATAAAATCATCAGCAAAAATCGATCTACCTTTCATCCATTCTTGCGCATTCTTGGATTGAACAGTCATTGGTGCCATACCACCATAAGCTAAGGTTGAATTTTCAACAACACCTTCAGAATCTAATTGAACTCTCAAACAAGCAGTAACAATGGCAATATCATCATCTTTTCTCTTACTTTGCTTATAAGCATGGATAAATTCATTTTCTTTAGTTTCAGGAATGAAAATCTTGGAAACAATAGCACCTTGTGGTAATTTATGTCTTCTATAACCTGTAAAGAAATCATTCATGTTTAATTCCAAAGTTTCTAATTCACCAAGTGGATTTAATTTTTCAGTTGTAATAATAGCACCACAAGCAACCAAGACTGGATTAAGATCCGAAATAGGAGAAGCAGTGACAATGTTACCAGCAGGAGTAGCAGCATTTCTAATTTGACGACCAGCAAAGTATTTCAATTGAGTTGACATCTCATGGAAGACTTGACCTTTACCACTGACTCCCAATTCATGAGCAAACTTTTCTGTAAGGTATTCTAATTCAGAGATTGAAAAATTAGCACCAATAAGTAAACCTTTACCTTGGATATATTCCCAAGTTTTCATTTCTGGAATATCATTACAAAATACACTAACATTGTAATCAGCAGCCTTCATTTTGATTTCAACTTGAACTTCAGAAGCACCAGCAACTAATTTTGCACTTGGATAGTTTTGATAAATTTCTAATAATTGTTGTTTTGTGGTTGGTCTAAACCAAACTTTATGTTCATTACCATAAAAGATTGGTTTCTTTTCATAAGTTGATAATTTTGCGGGGAAGACTAAGTCATCCTCCTTTTTATATGGTTTAAGAGGTAATCCATTTGGAGTGAATAAAGCATTCATATCAAGTTCAGTGTCTGGAAATTCAGTAGTACCAACATCAACTTTCTTATCATTTTGACAACAAGCATCACCTTTGGAGCAAGTATTATTTGCCTTCTTTTTATTTTGACAACAATCTTCACCTTTGGCACAGCCACCTCCAGTCTTTTCATTACTCTTTTCTACCATTTCTTTTGAAAACTCAGAAGCTCTCTTCAAATTAAAATTATCAGAATCATAAGCAAAACTATTACAAGCATCGATGATTGGCATATAACCGGTACATCTACAAAGATTACCATCTAAAGCTTCACTTATCTCTTCCTTGGAAACATGACCATTCTTTTGTCTCAATAATGAATAAAGAGACATGACAATACCTGGGGTACAAAAACCACATTGGGAACCATGAAATTTGGCAATACGTTCTTGTACTGGATGAGGATCTTCTGTAGTACCAATACCTTCGACTGTGATTAGATGTTTACCCTCCACAGCAAGCAGAGGAACGATACAAGAATTCATAGCTTCATATTTGATTTGGTTTGAGTTTGAATCATAGGAACCGACAGTGATGGTACAAGCACCACAACCACCTTCACTACAGCCTAATTTTGTACCATATAGAAAAGCTTTCTCTCTGATATAATCCAGCAAAGTTCCTTCTGGATCAGGGTTTCTGACAACCTGTAGTTTCCCATTTAAATAGAATTGAAGGACATTAGTGAAAGGAATATGTGCTAAGTTAGGATGTAATCTTGTAATATCTTCAAAAGGTAAATCAATAGTTGTTGGAGCCATTTTTCCTGTATTACTTTTTTATTCAACGGTATTCTAATAAGAAAGTAAGTATCAAGTACTGAAAGTATGGGATATACATATATTCGATAAGGAGTAGATTCTGTTTACCACAGATGAGCAAGAAGATGGTCTTCATCAGAGATATAAACATCTTAGATGAGAGACATTTCCAGTAGATTCTGAAAAATTGCATCCCCCACGCAAAACTGATAACAAAAAGCTAATCGCCGATTATGTAAACAAAAACAGCTCTTCTGATTGGGACACTTCGAAGACCCAGTAGATGAGTAGAGCTGGTTGGTAATTAATATCTGTAAGGGTATAAGGGAGCTACTTTGATCAATCAAGCAGGTGGATCCGATGCAGTACATTATCGTACGTGCATTAAAACGTTAACATCGAAATTTCTGCGAAGAGATGTAATTACCTTGAATCGCTGTTTTCTTTTCCAGAGTCTCCTGGATTCCGAGGTATCCACTAAAAGGTGAACATTAGTTTACTTGGAAAGAAATACTAGCTGAATACTTCTGGGTTTTCGTAGATGGTAGAAGCATATCACTTTAACTACACCAATTTTCCTCAAGATATATTATATACTTTGCTTGAAAATTAGGATTGTTTTTGAAGACCACTTAAGCTTTCATCATCTGGATGACTCAAATTTGATCTATAGCGAATCAGAAGTCATCACAAAAATATCGGCTAACTATAATCTTATCGGTATATTTACATTTAGAAGAAACCAAAATAAAAACATACTCTCCACGAGAAATATACCCCATGTCATGTAGATATATATATACTTATGCTAACTTCTTTTCTTGAGGATGTTGAAGCTTGTTAATATTAAATAGTGTACGTAATACGAAGAATCAATAAACAAAGTTAGCTCCTCCAAAGCTAGGTGGATGAACAATAACAAAAGTCTTCATCCTATATATAGCCATGTATCGTCAAAAATTTTGAAGTGGAGGGGAAGTGAGGTCGGTACTAGCGCCGTCATATAAAATAAAAGAAATTTCAATTGGTTAACTACTTAGTGTATTGATTTGGCACGTAACTTCAGATTATATCGACTAGCTAGAGCTATGTATATTCAAAGTAACGTCTATTTAACCAACTTTGTCACACACATTAATTAATTGCATTCCAAGTAAAATACACTATCAGTTGCTGATCCTAAAAGCGGTTATATGCCCCATATGTGATACAAATTTCAGGGGAAGCCAGCTCAGATCTACTTAACTTGACTAGCTGTGTAATTTAATGTTAAACTGGAAAATCTTGAAATTTTATTTCTTTAATATATAAACAAGGCTAAATATTCCGTTGATTATGAAAGTGCCTTACTCATTAGCCATATAAACCGTGATGAAATTGAGTAAATTAACGGTTAGTTAAGGTCACACGACTATATTAATTTCGTAACTTCATGCCTAGTCCACTGTTGCACGACTTACTTTCCATCGACACTCACCTACACTGATTGATATACGCTCTATATTCACACGCAAGATTTCTACACGGATCTATCAGTATTCACCAAGAAATTGGACGTATAGATATATTAATTTAGGTAATCTGGCTTTTCCACCTAAGTTTACAGGCTCCGACTAGACGAGAAGATGAGAGGACGTGCATGCGATCTTGCAAGAGAACAATGGCCTTAGCTTACATTATTTTTAGAGTTAGAGTGGGTGGATCATTATTATTGTTTCTGGTGCTTGCTTCAGTACCGATGTTAATTATTCTTTGCACTATACATGACTATGACCTATATATAACTTATATAACGTAATAGCTAGGTATATGGTGGACATACAGCTATC
This sequence comes from Wenyingozyma methylovora, assembly GCA_030570175.1. Classification (NCBI taxonomy): domain Eukaryota; kingdom Fungi; phylum Ascomycota; class Pichiomycetes; order Pichiales; family Pichiaceae; genus Wenyingozyma; species Wenyingozyma methylovora. Next base: position 106,736 of record JAJLVC010000026.1, on the reverse strand, counting down.
TTATATGACTGATGAAGTTCCAAGATAGTGTCAATTGGTATCTACGTCACCATAACAATGTAGCTCTATTATTTCACCGATAATAGTTATCTATGACCTAGGAAAGTGATTTGATTTCACACCCCAACTTCTTATCTTAGAATCAATTTAGTTTCTGATTGAATGAAATCAAGAGTATATATACGCTCCAGTATCCTTACCATCTTATCAATCCCAATTTCTATATAATAGTTTAAACTTTATAATTAGACATCACATAGATTATCAAATATTTCTCATCATATACAAACTTGCGAAATATGATATCAGAAGTTCAAGAAGCTATTGCCTCTAAGGTAGGACCTTCAGCTGCAATCAGCAAGTCTGAAGCTGCAGTCACTGAGATCGCTGAAATTAATGAAACCACTGATACTTCGTCTATCACATCTACAAGTTCATCCTCTCGTAAAATAGTGAAACAGGGTTTAGAAAGAAAAACCAAACGTCTTCTGAAACCAAGACATATCCATTTAATCGCTATTGGTGGTACCATCGGTACTGCTACATTTGTTACCATTGGTTCTGGTCTTATGCATGGTGGTCCAGCTAGTATATTCTTGGCCTTCACTCTCTACTGTCTTATTGTCTTACTAGTTACATTCTCTATTGGTGAACTCATCTGTTACTTACCTGTTGATTCTCCTTTCATCTCTCATGCTGGTCGTTTTGTTGATCCAGCTTTAGAATTTGTCTCTGGTTATAACTTCTTCATTATGGTTTCTTTATTTGTTCCTTTTGAAATTACTGCTGTTAATAGTATGATTCATTTCTGGAGAGATGACTATAGTGCTGCTGAAAGTTTTGTCCCTCATATCATCATTTATCTTGTACTTAACATATTTGCTGTTAAATGGTATGGTGAAGCTGAATTCTATTTAGCTATTGGTAAAGTTTTGCTTGCAATTGGTTTGCTTTTCTTTACTTTCATCTCAATGGTTGGTGGAAATTCTCACCATGATGCATTTGGTTTTAGATACTGGAGAACCCCTGGTGCTTTCAATGAATACTTAGCCGAAGGTGCTTTAGGAAGACTTCATGGATTCTGGTATTGTATGACTAAAGCTGCATTTGCTGTTGCTGCACCAGAATATCTTGGTATGGTTGCCGGTGAATGTGAAAATCCTAGAAAAGTTTTACCAGCTGCTTTCAGATCTGTTCCAGTTCGTTTGATGGCCTTTTACTGTGGTGGTGCTCTTTCTGTGGGCATTTTAGTTGCTTATAATGATCCAATTTTAGTTGCTGCTATTACTGAAGGTGCTGCTGGTGCAAATGTTTCTCCATATGTCATTGCTATGAAAAACTTCGGTATTAAAGCTTTACCATCTATTGTTAATGTTCTTTGTATCTTTGCTGCTTTTTCATCAGGTAACTCATACTTCTTTTCTTCCTGTAGATCCTTATACTCTTTGGGTGTAAAAGGATTAGCTCCAAAAATTTTTGCTTGGTGTACTGAATCTGGTGTTCCTCTTCCAGCTTTAGTTATTTCATTCTTATTTTCACTTTTAGCTCTATTGGATTTAGGTTCTTCGGCTAGTACTGCTTTTGATTGGATTATTAATCTATCAACTGCTTGTCAAGTTATCAATTATTTCTTCATGATGATTACTTATATTAAATTTTGTTCAGCTTGTAAAGCTCAAGGTCTAGATAGAAATACTATGCCATTTACATGTTTCTTAACAAAATATCAACCAATTCCTGCTTATATTGCTTTATTCTTAGTCAGTTTTGTTATATTTTTCTTGGGTTATCAAGCTTTCCTTGATCCATTTGATGTTGATTCATTCCTTTACTACTACCTTATGATTTTTGTTGATATAGCATTGTATGCCTTCTGGAAAATTTACAAGAGAACAAAGGTTGTTAAGAATGAAGAAGCCGATCTTTTCAGTGGTTTAGAAGAAATTGATGAGCATGAACGTCAACTTTTCTCCGATATTGGTGAAAAGGGACTTGTTCGTAGCAGACTTGACAAGATTATGGATTGGGTGTTTTAATTACATTTCAATCGCCTTTTACTTCAAAAATGTTTTTATGCTTCCTTTTACTTTTTAAAATTACACAATTTCTTAGATAATTTTGCTTACAAATGTTCGACTACTTTTTGTTAGCTACGTTCATGAAATATTCTTATATATATACATATACGTTATCGCGTGATGCGATATTATGCTTCTTTTTCATTCATAGTAAAAGCCCGAGTAGATTAAATTTTGTAAGTTAACAATCCTAGCACTCTTGACTTCAACCAACCTATTTTTTCATAGACTAAATTAAAGCTAGTAAACAATATCTAATAGCTAATTAAATTTTATAATTAATAATCACCGTAGACGGTATTGAATACTGATCTCTTCATTTTTATTTAACATGACTACGGAATTTATGGAAATATTCGAAATTAAGGTGGATGTGAAGAAAATTATACAAGCCAACTAACTACATTGTTTTACCAAACAATGAACCCACAACAAAAACCATTGATATAGTGGCAAATTGTCTAACTATAACAATTAAAACCCACCATAGCTATGACTATTGATAAGAATTTTTCTATCTTATCTCTTTTGTCAAACATGGATCCATATATATGGATTATACTCTTTAATTTATACAAACTTAAATCGATCGTATTATCAAACAACTTTGGATTACAGCTAGCTATATGTCTATAAATGCACATCTGGTGGGCGGTAAAAATAATTGCCTAAAATTTCTTTTGAAAATTAGCTTTTCTTCATGCATAATGTCCAATAAGTAGCTGTACAAATATGCAAAAAAAAGCTGTGCGAGAAGCTGAAAAATTATATAGTGCTGGATCGAGTCATAAGTGGGTAAGTGTTCAACAGTAGCGATATTTCGAAGTTCTAACTGTATAAGTCAGTTGATCCATCCATTTGGTTATCAGAGCAACCAATAATCTCTACACAGCTAGCACTCCCTCACTAAGTCGAGAGGGTAAAAAAATGATAATAATTCTAGAAGAGAACAGATGTGGACCCATGGACCGCATTACTGGCGTGGGTGTTAGTCACTAAAGTAGATTGCTTACATACACATGACGTGAATCAAAAAATAGACTTAAAGCGCTGGTTGGTATATATTGGAACACATAAATAACATGACCTCCTCCTAAAATTACTTTAGTTAGAGAAGCCATGAGGTAATTAAACTGTGATGGAGATCGTCTTTATAGCTTATTAATCAGTGATTAATATAATGAATAAGTAATTCTATTAAAACTCTAATATATGATTCAATAAATAACAAATGTGAATGTACTTATTTAGGTGCTCTTAATTGAGCACCAAACCGTATTAATAAACAAGAAGAAAGGAAACCAACCCATAAAAGTAGAGCAGAGATTGTAGAAGCCCATCCAATCCCAATATGTTGAATCTGGATTAAACAAGTAGCTGTTCCGATTGCACCGCCAATGTATCTAGCAAAGTAATTTGATGCAATGGCGTCACCACCTAATTTTGGCATACAGTCAACACAATATGCGTTCAAACTTGGGAAAGTTAATGTCTGTGCTACAGCATTCACAAACATAGCAACGATAGGAAGAGCCATCCCTCCCTTTTTCTTTTCCAGTGACCAACCGTAAACAAGCATTGCACCTGGTTGCATAATACCCAATGGAACATAAATAGCTTTGAGTCTATCTTCTGGTACTCTTTTACCTTCTCTTTTGGCTATCCATTTTTTAACCATTCTATCGGAATACTTTCCTCCTACAACGGAACCAGCTAAATAACCCATACCAGGAGATAGATAAAATAAAGATCCATATATTTGTGAAGTTAAGTTGAACCTTGGATCCATGATATTGCGGATGGGTGTCAATAGTGAGTACATGCTGTAAATGATCCCAAATGATATCATACCAGCTAGTATTAAATTTAAATAGCCAAACGCATAAATAACTTTAAACGGATTGAATTTGACGAATACAAATTTTTTTCCTGGATTCTCTGCTTTAATCTTTTGAGATAACGTAGTTCTTGAAGTCTCTTTCAAAAAAAGTAAAACTAAAATAATATGAATGAATCCTAGCCCAGCAGTTGCTCCAAATATAACTCTCCAAGAAGTATAAGTTGAAATTACACCACCTAATACCGGTCCAATAGCGGGTCCAATTTGACTACCAATGAGGATCCAACCCATTGCACTACCACGTTGAGTGGGTATATATATATCGCCAACGACACTTCCACCAATAGCAAATACTGCTGTACCGAAAAGAGCAGTTAAAGCTCTAAATATGAAAAACATTGCAAGATCTTGACTCATAGCAACAAGAACCATACATATAGTGTATCCTGTGGAACATATCAAAAATGACGGTTTCCGACCGTATACATCAGACATTGGAGACATTATACAAGGTGCGATAGCCATAACAATAGTATAAACAGCATTTGAAACGTTAATAACTTGATCAGTAGTATTGAAATGAGCTGATATTTCTGAAGTAGCAGGAAGATATGACATATTAGATATAGGTGAAAGAAAACATGCAAATGAGACGATAAAAACAAAAAGTCTTTTCTGACCATTAGTAAATTTATTAAAATGTGGATCAAGTTCAGGAGGAATTGATGTAGCAGTTCTAGTTAGTTCAATTTCTGTATGTAGTTCTCTTTGTTGTTCTTCATCACAAAGTTGCTGTGGTCTTAAAGCTTCAAACTGTGGAAGTGAATCCTCTGACAGTTCTGATCTGATATCTGTGTCCAAGTCTATGTCTTCAAGACCATTGGATTTCTCTTTATCGTTAACTTCACCCATCTCGGACTACTAAGAAGAAATCTCCAGCTTATTCGTTATGGTTGATTATAAATGATAGAGAGTTCCTAAGACCTCTGAGGAGTAACATGTATGTTTACAGATACATTAATAAGCTTTCCCATAGAGCTATAAAGAGATAGAGAGTATACGAACCAGTAGATGTACATTTGAGCGATTAAAGGGTTTGATTTATTCAGTGATAACACTTTACTTTCCATGAACCTGAAAAAAAAGAAACAATGACTTATTTTTCGCTCAGGTTTTTCCTAATCGGGATTAAACAAATTCACTTTTTACTTTACTACTTTATAAATGTTGTTCTTAACATCATTATTCCCATAGTTTCTAAAACAGCTTCTTCCCCTGTTGTATTTGAACTACATATGATTTATATAAAGAATAAAAGGTCCAGTCGTCTCTATTCTAAAAATTTAGATACAGCCCTAGCTTTGACAACTAGGGTCTGACAAGTATCGAGAGTACTTATACCAAAGACTATACACGTCATGCTTAAATGGACTACAAAGCTGGGGAATAGATGCCCTATGGAATGGATTGGTGGTCCAGCTAAATAATCCAGTAAGAATAGAGAGTAGTAATATAATTTTGTAGATTTTGTGATTCATAGGAATTTTGGAAAATTGATTTTTCAATCCATTAAGACTCACAAGATTAGAATAGTGACGTGCAAAATTCTTAATTAGCCTGGATATCATGTCTTTGTAACTTAATGGTACGTAGTTTGATTTTCCATTGATTCTGGATACAAAGAAACCCTATCAGAGTCTAGTTGATAGCAACTAAGTAGCTAATACTTCTGCTACTATCTTCGATAGATCTTTTGAAAATGGTACAGAGGGAACTCGCCCGATAATTTTTCGGGCAGTTGAAGCCGCCAAAAGAAATTATTTGTGAAAAGCCCGTACACCAAATAATTTTCATAGAGCGAGATTCGAAAGTTAGATCAAGTAGAATTAATTTGTTAAAGTGATGAGCTTTGAGTCTAATAACCCATCTCAATATACAGCCTATCAGAACCGCTCAAGATGTCTTCGATGATACCATTTGAGCACACATACATCATATATGATCCAGATAGACCAATTTCTTTGTTCATGGCATTATGGTCCTTGTTTCCAATAGGAGTGCTTATATTCTACTTTTCGTGGTTCATAACAACAAGAGAGATCGAGTGTGTCATAATAGCTGGAGGCCAGGTAGTCAATGATATATTGAACAATATAGTCAAGAAGATCCTTGCCTTAGAAAGACCAGAGAGCTATGGAACAGGCTATGGCATGCCAAGTGCCCACAGTCAATTCATGGGGTTTGCTTGCATTTACTTCTCACTCAAACTGACATATCAATGGTCTGACATCAATAAACAAACCAGGATTTTAGGTGTCCTAGCGTTAGAAACAGCATCAGTCCTTGTAATGTCATCGAGATATTACCTTGGATATCACAGCATACTACAAATACTCGTAGGGAACTTATTTGGCATCTTTCTAGGCCTTTGTTACTATCTTATTATATCCATAGCTAGAGATGCTGGCTTTATAACTTGGATAACAGATTGGCCTATTTGTGAACAGCTTTACGTTAAAGACTCATGGGGAATCAATCCATTCCCATTGAGACAACAACGTGAAAGTTGGAAAAAATAATCAATTTATACATTGCATATTATATTAAACGAAATATACAAAATCTATATCTATTAATATATCTATTTATTCATATTTTAATACAATCAGCTTGGAGCAAACTCTTCAATAACACTCTTAGGTTTTACATATTCACCTATTGGCTTATATTTGTAATCATAACCAAAAGCTGCAGGTCCACCAATATCAAGACCTCTTTGAGTAGCAGTCCATTTGTCACAAGGTGCGATAACAAGAACAAATACTAGTAAACCATATCTATATTCAGCAGATCCTAATGCTTCACCGGTATCTTGATCAATTACAGAAATCAAATCTGGACAAGATGCAATAATATCATAATCTTCAGCATCAGCAGACGTTTTAAGTTCAGCATGAATATTTTCATTCTTGAATGGGATATTCAAATAACTATTCTCTTTATTTTGATTCTGCAATAAAACTTCACCATAAACATGACCTTTGAAGAGCTTTCTTTCAACCTTGATAATTTTACCAGAAAATATATGTTTTGCTGTCTTATCACCACCAACTGCCTCAATGATCTTTTGAGGTAAGTAATCAATTTGAGATGTAACTCTTGCCAAATGGACAGCTCTTCCAATTCTCCAAGCTAGAGAAAAAGTATTATGAACAGAATGATTTTCAACAGCAGTAGTATCTAAGTACGCAGAAGCAGAACAATGTGCACCCATTTCTGCCAATGAAGCTCTGTAAATTCTTTCCACCATAAAATCATCTTTAGCATTTCTAATAACTAAATCATTACCATTGGCATCTGTCATAGCTGATGGAGAGTATATAGCAGTTTCAGAATAAACTGTAGGTAAAATTTGGTAAACATATGGATAAGCTCTTCCCATCAAATCACCGTCAACGACAGGCAAACCCAAGTTAGTAGATGAACCAAGAGATAAAGATCTTAAACCATTAGATCCACCAATTTCAAAATCAATAATACCTTTGGCTTCTTGCTTTGTTTCTTCTAGCAATAATTTATAAGAAACAAGCATATCATCACCAGAGATTTGCTCTTCAGCAACAGTTGGTGATCCTAAGAATCCAACAATAAGAATATTCTTTGTTGATACTGGTTCGCCGGTATAATTTTTCATTGCTTCTGGTTCAATAAGCTTAATGACAGCACCTTTTTTTAACATTGATTTAATTTCAATATATTCTGGATATGGAGTACCACCACCAGCACACCCAAGAATATAAACTCCAGTTCTCATGAACTCTAAATCTGTAAGAGATAAAACCCATTCCCTTTGTTTATTCACATGAGGGCGGTAACTTTGGATATCAACTTTTTCTTCAACTTCTCTATTCTTTTCATCTTGGAAACTTGAATCTTTTATGATTTCATTTTCAACATCTAAGCTGTCATCAATTTCTGAATTAACTCCGTTCGAATCTAATCTATCATAGTCAACATCACCAATAACATTCACAGAGAACATAATTGTATTGAGAACATAAGGTATAGGATCAGCAGAGAAATCAGCCAGTTCAACCGATTCCCTTTTAGCACCTTTAGCAACTGCATCTTCAATTGCCTTGTCTGTTAATTCTTTCAAGATAACTTCATTCTTGTCAACACCAGGATTAACTTTTCTAATTGATTGCAGAGATGCCGAAACTTTACCAATGGCCGCACCAATGGCATTAGCAACACCAAAAAATGGTGGTCTTAAAACAACAGATGCTCCATCTAACTCACTTGGAGCAATGAAAGAACCACCACCTACTAACAAAACAGGAAGTGGTTCAGGGGATGTCTTCATCCTATCTAAAACAGTCTCAATTAATTTCTTTAACACTTTGCTGAACTTTTCTTGGAAATCTTTATCAAACTTTCCCTTAACCAATTCTGGGTTACCTAAATCTGAGTATGGCTTAACAACATCTTTTTCCTTTGTAGCCAATTCCTCCCAAATATTAACAGTAACGTCACTTGAAGTTAAAGTATCACCACCATAGATAACCGCTCTTTCAGTAATCTTAGCACCAACTGAGTCTGGACCAATAGTAACTTCATCATTTTTTACTCTAACAATAGATCCACCTCCTAAACCAATGGATTCAACATGTGGCATCGAAAAGTTGGTTCTTACTCCTCCAACATCAGAGTAAGAAGCTGATTGACGTGGAAAACCAGAAGTTAACAGAAGACCAACATCTGTTGTGGTCCCACCAATATCAACTACTAAGACTGGTTTACCATGGGTTTCCTTTTCTCTTGAGCATAAGAATGATGCACCTCTCATAGAGTTAGTAGCACCAGATGAAAAACATCTAACTGGTGTCTTTACGGCATCTTTAGCCGTGAGAACTGTACCATCATTTTGAGTTAACAAGACAGGACAAGAAATACCAAGCCTTTTAACAGCTCTTTGGAAAGAGTTAATGATCTTCTTAGCAAAACCCATAATTGAAGCATTTAAGATTGTAGCATTTTCTCTTTCAAGAAAAGAAATACCAGAGACACTATGGGAAACAACAACGTTTGCATCTGGAATAGCTTCTGTAACAAGTGCAGCAACTTTGTCTTCTTGATCTGGTGCCATTGGTGAAAACAAACCAATAATTGCAACTGCTTTTATACCTAAAGTCTTGATTTCTTCAATGGCTTCTTTGATCTTATCCAAGTTCAATGGTCTGACTTCTCTACCATCAACATAGTACCCACCATCAAGGTTTTTGACATAACCATTCATGACACGTTCAAGACCAGATGGAAAATCTGCAAACGGAACAGCATGAGTAACATATGGACCGCATAATCTCAACACGGCAACCTTTGCCAATCTAGCTTTATCTTGCTCAATGACAGCATTGATGAAATGAGTAGTACCAATAGTGACGGAAGCAACATCTTCCTTTTTGCTGTTACATTTTTTGAAAAGAGTGTCAATAGCATTGTAGATACCATGAGAGACATCTTCAGTGGTAGGAGATTTATGCCATGCTAGAACACCTCTATTCTCCTTTTCGAAATCATGAGGATCAATCAATACTGAATCGGTATTTGTTCCACCAACATCTACCCCGATAACTAATTTACCCATCTTATACCTATTTCTTGCTGAATAATGAGTTTTTAAGAGTTCAGCAAGTTTTTGAAGAAGAAATTGAAGAAAATACTGAGATCTAACCAAGCTCTACTCACTATATAGTTTTGTCAACTTCCAGATAGGAAGCGAGCGCATCGCATCGCTTGTCTATCTGAAAAAGTATTTTTCGTGCTCGATAATTTAGATAGTGATAAGTTCGGTCAAGTTGAGATTTCATTGGTTGCCTATTTTTTCTTTATCTCTTAACAGGCAGCCTCCATAGGAAGAATATATTTTGCAGATATAGAATTCCTAGCTAACTCATCACATAGCTTTTAAATTTTCATACTCGGAGATTATCGATTAATTCGGTCGACAGATGAAGCAACAGCGGAGTAGAAAGGGAGCTAGTTGCTTAAGGTGTCGGATCCATAAGCTGAAGTGCGATCAGTCATTGCCCTGTTCATCTTGTGTTAGGTCCAAGAAAGAAGACGAATGTCAAAAGAACCCACCAAGTAAATGGATTAGTAAGATAGTTACTACTTCTGCCAGACCAAAGAGTAACAGTCAGAAAATATCAATCGAACAGTTCCCCAATATATCATGGGAATCTTTGAATAAGTTGAAAAGCAATACTCCAATCACTATATCGCTCAGCGAAAGTACGGCTAATAATAGTTTGAAGAGACTTTCACTATTCAACAACAGCCTTCGCCCCACATCTCCTTGGAAGCTTCATCTGACTAGATTACTTCCATCTAAACAACAATGTGATGTTTTGATAAACAGTTACTTTGAAAACTATCATTATCTTTACAATGCTGTTCACGAACCATCATTTAGAGCCAGTTATAACAAGCTGTGGTACTCCAGTATAGCAGATATTGATCTTTTGGATTTGTCTCTTATATTTGCAATGTTGACTGTGACTTCACATGAGCTGTCTTTAGAGTTATGTACTACCATCAAATTTGATCCTTTAAAACTGAGAAAGACATCAGCTGTATGGTTTGAGTGCTCACTTCAAGCAATGCATGCATTTGAAGTTGATAAGAATCCAACATTGCAACAAATTAGTATTTTTATAGTTCTACAATCTTACATGTTTGCCACTAAAGATGTGAAAATGTTCAACAGTTATTTAGCAAAGAGTATATCTGCTTCTTTGATGATTGGTCTTCATATATATTCACCATCCAAGAATTTTATCGAAAAGGAAATGAGAAAGAGAATATGGTGGGATCTTTGTGCTGCTGATACGTTCCAGGCTTTATGCCTAACAAGACCCCCATTAATATCATGTGCATACACTAAATACCCTTTACCAACCTACTGCAGTGATGAGGATATTTCAGAAGATGGCGTTATAGCTAGAAATTTGGATGAGCCAGTAACTATGGCATCTAATTATTATATGATAAAGTTTATGAAACTTTGGAATAGACTTTGGAATTCTGATGGAGAGTATTTAAACACACCTGAAAATATTATTCAAGTAGATCAAGAAATTGAAGCTCTTGTTATGAAACTTCCATGGTTCTTTTCATTTACAAAAGATGGTGGACTAATGGATTTACCAGAAGATTTGAAATCAAATGTTTATTGGCAATTTCATTTTCTTTGGACCTGTATATATACCCAAAGATTCCGAATGCATAGAAGTTTTCTCCATCCAAAGGTTGACTATTCATATAATGCATGTGTTGATGCTGCTTCAAAAGTACTTCAGGTTTATTCATGCATAAGAAAGATTGACAACTTCTCTAAAGATGGGAAGTTTCTTCAAAATGGGTACCAACTTTTCTCTGCAGCAGTAGCACAAGCTACCTTTATTTTGATTGAAAAACCAGAGAATCATCAACTTATACACAAAAATATTGTGGACGTTTTACATGATTTACAATTACAGATAACAAAGAGTCAAATACATACAGCCGTCGTAGAAGATGGTGTAAGAATTTTGGAAATCTTAATGAACATTTACAAGAATGGATGGAATCAGAATGGAAGCCAAGTATCATCGAAACCATCAAAAGTACTGAGTGATGACATCTATTTTGTATTTGGAGGTCATGAGAAGGCCAGAAATTATCTAGATCTTCTAGCTTCATCAGCAACGCAATTTACAAGAAGGGAGAAAGAAGGTGGTTTTAAGAACGATGTTTCATCCTCAACACTAGCGATGCTTAATCAAGATAATTTACAATGGTTTGGTCCCAACAATCTTTGGGAAAATTGGAGTTGGGAAGAATGGGACTCTCTCTTCCAAAAGAAAAACTTCCCATACTGAAATGGGTTCCCAATCATTACAACACAGTGAGAACCTTATAATATTCGATATCATATATAGCTTATAACATAGTTACATGTATATAGTAATTAGTCAGTATATAACTGTATTTATATACAAGCCATCTATTGCCTTTGAAAATATACCGAAGAGGTAGGTCGAATCTTCCAGTAGTGCAAAAATCAAACATATTTTGTGTTACCGGATGAGTAAACAATTAGCATCGGATATTTAAATTTCTGGGACAGCGTTAAGAGGAGCGCTAAGCAGAACATATCATGTGTTATATATAGCAGTTGGATCATTCGATCGAGATAGCACTGTTTAGTCTTACCTCATACTTTGGTTAAACTACTAGTTTCACTTACTAAATATACTAAAAATATTCGCACTCATGAAGAGTCATCAGTGGCCATAGTGGTGTGCGTACGACGTACCTTAATTTAGAAGTAAATTTCGTGTGTTCCGCGAGCAGAAGTTTTGAAGATTTGAAAAAGAAAAATGGTACTAATTATGGCACTGAGTAGATCCTGTGTCTGATTAGATATCTCAGCTTTAAGAAACACTCTGTACTCAAACTAGTACTATGTATATACATCGATTCATGTTCTATATACCGTAATACGCTTGTAACCTAACCATAATCATGACTAAAACACGCATAATTCTGACAAAGAGACGTTGCAATTATTAAAGCTTGATTGAAAAATTAAGCTCGAGATTGTTATCTTATCTGTTTTCGCTCATCAGCCAATAACAACTCGTAGTCACCGAGAAAAATCTTGCGAGTATCGATAAACATCTCAACAATGAATTAAAATTATCATATCACAATTTTATCTGTTATCCTCAAACCATATATAACTAGAATGATATGTCACTACAGGAAGCCCAGTTGATTCTCTAGCCAAGTCCTGGTCCAATATTAGCCAAAAACAAATTCATTTCAAAATGTCTTTCTCAAAAATCTTGAAAGCAATTGAAATAAAGCCAGTTAACGGTCTGGTACCAAATCAATGGCTCAACAACGATATTATCCCATTACCACCAAGTAGAAGAACATGGACTAAATGGACTTTCATGGGTTTCTGGGCCATCAATAACTTATGTATATCAAATTATACTGTTGGTTCGTCCTTAATCTCTATTGGTAACTCAGTATGGATGGCTATGCTTGCTAATATTATTGGTAGAATTATCATCTGTCTTATGGCATGTTACAACGGTTATGTTGGTGCTGAATATCATATTGGTTTCCCTGTTGTCAGTCGTTATATTTGGGGTATGAGAGGTTCTTTCATTTCTATTGTTCAAAGAATTATGCTTGGTATCGTTTGGTTATCTACTCAATCTTGGACTGGTGGTCTTTGTGTTTCTGTTATTCTCTCTGCTCTTTCTCCAGGTTTCCAAAATATGAAAAATACTTTACCAGATAACACTCACATGACTACAAAAGAATTCACCGGTTTTGTCATCTATATTGTCTTCATGGTTGGTATGATTTACATTCCTCCAGAAAAATCTGCTAAAATTTTAACCAGTTTCAATGCAATGACTGGTGTTACTTTATTTGGTATGATGTGTTGGGCTTTATCTTCTGCACACGGTGGTGGACCATTACTTTCAGCAAGTGCTACAGCCACTACTTCCTCAGAAAAAGGTTGGGCTATTATGGCAGGTATAAAAACTACTATTGGTACTATTGCTGTCGGTTTAACTAACCAACCTGATTATAACAGATTCGCTAAGACTCCAGGTGATCAAATTATAGGTCAAGCTTTCTCTATTTTATTCTATGGATCTGTTGTTCCACTTATGGGTTGTTTAACCACCTCTGCTACTGCTCAATTATACCCAGATACTGATGGTGGTATTTGGAATCCACCAAATATTGCTGCAAGATGGTTAGACGATAATTATAATGCTAAGACTAGAGCTGGTGCTTTCTTCGCTGGTTGTGGTCTATTAGCTGGTCAATTAGCCATTAACACTATTGATAATGCTTTCTCTGCCGGTATGGATTTCTCTGGTTTAGTTCCAAAATACTTAAGTTTGAGAAGAGGTGCCTACATTGGTTTATGTGTTGCTATTCTTATTCAACCATGGCAATTATTATCAACCGCTGGTACTTTCATTGATGTTATGTCAGCATACTCAGTCTTATTAGGTGCCATGACTGGTATCATGGTTTGTGACTACTGGGTTGTTAGAAAAAGAAAATTGAGACTCAGCCATTTATACATGGGTAATAAAAACTCTATTTATTGGTTCAACGGTGGTTTCAACTGGAGAGCTTTTGTTGCTTGGGTTATTGGTTTTGCTCCTCTTATGCCAGGTTTTGTTAATGCTTGTAATGACAATATCAAGATTCCAATTGGTGCTGTTCACTTATATGAATTAGCATATCTTTATGGTTTCGTTATTTCATTTTTGGTCCATTACTTATTAAACCGCTTTTTCCCACCAGCTGGTTTAGGTGAAATTGACCACGATGATCCATTTGGAACATTTACCCCAGAAGAAGCTGCAAAGTTAGGTATTACTGCATACTTTGATGAAACTAATTCAGATAACGAAGAAGGATTTCCTTTAAAGAGCGAGAAGGAACACGAAGTTTCTGTCGAAGTTAATGAAAATACTTCAACTTAGGGTTCGAACCACCTTACTTGCTCGCTCTAGTACTTCATTAGATTTGCCTTTTTTTCCTGTTTCTGTTTCCTTTTATTTCTCTTTTCAAAACAAGATTAATTCTTATATATCAAGGTCATCTTAGGATCTACTAATTAATAAGACTTTTAACTTTTATTTTTATAAACTGGTTTTTTAAAAATATATATACCATGATGCTTATATCACGTATTGTATTTATATATGTAGTGTAAGTTACTCGGCAACACTAGCTTCACTCAAGGATTGATTGCTGTGTTATTAAAGCGATTCTCTCCACAATTCAACTATTTCAGTCCTCATTCATAAACTTTCACCACAATTACCGTAATAGTACACTCGAACGGGCAACTTTGAAAAACAGGGACGATTTGCGATAAGAAAATGTGTAGCATTATCGCGTAAGGAGTACCCAATCAAGGAAATGGATCACCGATAGTATCTTTATGAGTATATCCAGAGAGTATATATACCAGGATATATCTCATGACTTTGTCATCTAATTCCCTCAATTTTCTATAAGTCTGATATTCAAATCTATAGTTTCAATTGACATATCTCCCGAGACAAAATGGCTCCAGTATCAGATATCACCACTTCTAGAGCTAGATTCGACGCTCTTTCAAAGACGACTCCAATTGTCGACACCCATAATGATTTACCATACCTTTTCAGAATTCAAATGCACAATGAACTCCATTCTCACGGAGATGTTAAATTGACCAATGATTTAACTTCTAACACTGATCTCAAAAGATTAAAAGCTGGTGGTGTTGGTGTTCAATTTTTCAGTTGTTTTATTGAATGTAAAGATGAAGACCCACTTTATAGAGACTTCAACAGATTAAACAGTGCTGTTAGAGATACTCTTGAACAGATTGATCTTGTCAAACGTTTAGTTGATGAATATCCAGAGCACATGGTTTTAATCCACAATTCTGATGGAGCTTTAAAATCATACCAAGAAACAGGTAAAATTTCTATCACCATGGGTATTGAAGGCTTACATCAAGTTGATACATCTTTAGCTGTTTTGAGAAAATACTATGACCTTGGAATCAGATATGCTACTCTTACACACAATTGTTGTAATCCATTTGCAACCGCTGCTAGTTCAGTCACTGGTGGATTACCAGACATTGGCTTAACTAAATACGGTGTAGACTGTGTTAAAGAAATGAACAGATTAGGTATGATGGTTGATCTTTCCCATGTTAGTTACAAGACCATGCATGATGTCTTAGATGTTACTAAATCTCCAGTTTTGTTCTCTCACTCTTCTGCTTGGGCCATCACTAACCATCCAAGAAATGTCAAGGATGACGTCTTATTGAGGGTTAAAGAAAATGGTGGTGTTGTTTGTGTTAACTTCTATAATCTTTTCTTGACTCAAACCAACGATGATCATGCTTGTTTACAGGATGCTGTTGACCACATCTTGCACATTGTCAAGTTAATTGGTTGGGATCATGTTGGATTTGGTAGTGATTTCGATGGTATGCCGTTAGCCCCAGTTGGTTTAGAAGATGTTTCTAAATATCCAGATTTAGTATGCGCTCTTATGGAACAATCTGACGCCACAGATGAAGACATCAAGAAATTGATGGGCTTGAACACATTACGTGTTTGGAAAGCTAACGAAGTCATCGCTGCAGAATTACAAAAAGCTGAAACTCCAATTATCGATAAGAACTGGGAAGAAAGAGTTTGGAAATTCTGGGATATGTCTGTTCGTTTACCAGAACTATTCCCCGGCGCTAAAGATATTTACAAAAACCATTAGGTAATTTCTAAATATATGACATGCATCTGAACAAATTAGTTATATATATTATATATATGATATTTAATAAAACTATTTATTTAATTTAGGGGGCGGTTGTACATCACCAGTTGATACAGGTTTACTATTACCGTCAATCTTCTTAGACTTTGCAGTTTCTTCTTCAAAATAACTCGTCAAATCAGCTTGAACAGCAGAATGATGTGCAGACTTTTTGTTTCTTCTAGGAACACTTGTCAATGGCTCTGGCTCAGAATTGGCAAATGTGGGAGCTGCAAGTGCTGGCTTAAGCATCTTTTCACTGGTTGTTGGTTCTGAACTGAAAATGACACTGCCAGGACTCAAATCGACTACGTCACCGCCCTTGTTATAATCATCTTCTTCATCACCACTGATGGAGTTATTGCGACCAGGTAGATTGAATTTACCTAGGACTTCTGGAAGTCTATGAAGTAGACCATAACCAACATCACATCCTAAAAGACCTGCACCTCCCCATTGATCATTTGGATAAATAGTAACTGGTCTAACAACATCAAAGTCATGGTTATAGACATACAAGACAATAGAAGGTAAAGATTTCTCAGTTAAATTTGAGGATACTTGAGGCATGTATGGGTTATTATTATTATTCTGTTGTGCAACAGCAGCATTATAATCACCATTCTGTACTCTCCATTTTTGATAAATTGAATTAATGACCCTACCTAACAGATCTTCACCTCCGGTTATCAAAACACCACCTTCTGCTCCAATGATGTAATCACTTCCTGGGATAAGACCAGCGATGTAACTAGGTGAGTTTGGATGGACTTTCAAAACATGCCACACATGACCTGCTGCAGACAAGTTGGTCAATTGTAACGTTAGAGATAATCTTTTGAAAGTTGAATTTTGTACATGAGTAGAGGTAGGTAAACTAATTTCGTCTAATTGATCATTGTCTTTGTTGTTGAATTCAGAGTTTGGGATGATGATATCTCTGGTGACACCACCTTTAGCTGACCAAGTTGTGAATTTCAAATCATTCTTGATTTCATTGACTTCATGTTCTAAGAAGTTCAATAAATTAGTATATGAAATATTATTTGAATCAAGTTGCTGGCTCGAGTCGCCTTGGTAGTTGGCATATGGGTTGGAACTAGTCATCTGAGAGACAAATGACGTTATCTTGTGTCCATTGACACCAATAATGAAGTCAAACCAACTTTCGAACCCGTATTTGGCTGCAATCGAGTTCTTCTCCAAGCTAATAACACGTAGTCCTAGCTGGCTCTCAGATGAACCAGAATCGCCATTGGAATTTACGTTTAAATAATTTGTAGCTTGCGTCTCGATTTGAGAAACTAGTTTCTTTGCAAATCCAAACATCTTCTGCTGCTTCCTTTCCTTGGTTTAGAAGTTAGAACAAAATGGATCACCTTCTCAAAATCTTGAATTTTGTCGTAATTTCAACGAAGTTGAATTGAAGCTTCACGTACCAAAATGAGAACATCGTTACACCACAAAGGCGCTGTATATATATCACTGGATTGATATGGGATGCAGCTATCTCTGGTTGAGCTGCTGTCCCTCTTAGACAATATGTGATGGGGGCATAAACACCCCTTTACGATCTCCACTGATATAGTTTATCCATCAGGCAACAGATGCACAATCAATATCCGAAGTATGATACAGTCTAGATATTATCTCATTAATAATGCACAGCCTGAAAATATTTAACTAAAACAAATTAAGCAGAGAAAATTAGCAGCGAGCAAAATTTTTTTTTTGAAGCTTCTCTTGGGATCCAAGAGTCATTGCACTGTGATTGCTGATCCCCTGATCATATTCAAGCAAAGAAGGTCACATATAAACTACTGGTACTTATATACCCAGGGAGTATCTCAAAAGACGTTTGTAAAAAGATTTTTAGTTTCGCAGAGGGTATCAATACCCCGATATTTTAGCAAAATGACTAGCTCAACTTCTGATAAAATCATGGATACCCTTGTATTGAAGGTTGATCCAGAATCAATAGTTTTTCCATCTGGTATTGAAGGGACTCAGCCTGTGATTACTGATAAAGAAACAGAAGAGAATCTCCACAAGGCAGCTGATATACTGACTAACACTAATGATGTAGTTGGATTTCCAACGGAGACGGTGTATGGTCTTGGTGGATCATCTTTGAACTCTGAGTCAGTAAAATCAATATACCGCGCAAAGAACAGGCCATCAGACAATCCCCTCATATCCCACATCTCTTCTATAGATCAACTCGAAAGAAAATTGTGCAGTAAAGTGCCCGAAATTTATAAACCATTGATAGAAAAGTTTTGGCCAGGCCCTTTAACAATCTTATTGCCAGTTGAAAATGATAGTCCTCTTTCACCCTTTGTCACTGCCAGCCAACCAACATTTGCCGTCCGTATGCCTGCTCATCCAGTTGCAAGAGCACTCATTGCCATCAGTGATACACCTTTAGCAGCTCCAAGTGCTAATGCATCCACCCGCCCTTCTCCAACTCTCGCATCACACGTATATCATGACTTGAAAGGTAAGATCCCGTTGATTTTAGATGGTGGCATGTGTGAAGTTGGTCTTGAAAGTACTGTTGTTGATGGGTTATGTAATCCACCGATGTTATTAAGACCAGGAGGAGTTTCACTAGAAGACATTAAAAGAGTTGGTGGTGATCGATGGAAAGATATTGTAATTGCTAAAAAGACAGCGGGTAAGTTGGAACCTGTTAGAACCCCAGGAATGAAATACAGACATTATTCTCCAACTGCTAAAGTTATACTTTTCCTAGATTGTGGCGAAGGATCTGCAAAAGTAGATGAATGCATGAACGAACTTGGAACTAATTGCAAAGTAGCATTATTTAAATCCAAACATTTCAACATCGACAAAATAGAAAGGTTCTTTATAGTTAAAGAGTTAGGCGCTACAGGAATTGAGATACAGAGAAACATGTTTGCATTTTTAAGAGAAGTTGATGAAATGGGTGTTGATTATATATTAATCGAAGGTGTTAAGGAAACAAACGAAGGATTAGCTATTATGAATAGGTTAAGCAAAGCTGCATACAAGACTATTCAAGGATGAACAAGTAATGATGATATAGATAAACATATAATATGTAAAATTAATCGAATGTAAAACATATTTTTTCAATTACAGCAAAGAAATCATAAGTAATAAACATGTATAATATATTTTATTAGTCAACAAGAGATATCAAAATAAATTTATTTAAAAGCATGAACTATGAACGCCATTATAATTCATCATGAGCAGCAGCTTCTTCAGCGACTTCTTCAGCGGTTTCTTCCTCTTCCTCTACAACTTCTTCTGGTTTTTCTAAAGATAAGGCATCGATACCGTTAGTACCTTTTTCCTTGATGAAGTTAGCTAAAGCTTCTAATGATCTTTGACCTTCGTAAACAACTGGTTCAGAGTTATCACCTGGATAGAGAATGATAGTTGGGTAACCCTTGATATCAACACCACTAACATCATTAGCAGTGTGATCTATTTTAGCAACAGTAACTTTTTCCTTGGCAGAAGCATCACCAGCATAAAGAGCGGCCAATTCTTCATAAGTTGGAGCTAATCTCTTACAGTGTCCACACCATGGAGCGTAATATTCAACTAAGACATCTTTACCTTCGGCTTTAGTGATGTTATCATGTTCGTAACCAACTAAGTGGTAAACGGCTTCATCTTGAACTTCCGGGATTGGTTCTGATTTCACAATAGCAGTTAAGGTACCTTCAAAAAAATCTTCGACAAATTTAGGAATGACAGAGTTATCTAATGGAGCGTCTTGGCTAACACCATATTTCAAGTTAGCATCCAAATCATGGATGGCGAATAATGGGAAAGTTTCTTCCATATTCAAGTTATTGGCATGAGCACCGTATTTTGGAGCTTCGAGACCAACAAAATTCATCTTGCCTCTGTATTTTTTAGCTAATTTGGTAATTTCTTCAGTGACAGCTTCCTTTTCTGAAGCTTCATTCCAGAAGTAGTAAGCAATTGGTAAGTCCATTTGCATATATTGTTGGAATGTAGCACCGGTCATTTCACCGAATAATGGTTTAGATTCAATTTCAATGAAATGAGCAATGTGAGTTTCATCGATTTCATCAAATGAATATACCGAAGCATCTTCAATACTTTCACCAGATCTGAAGATGACATATGTTGGTTTAGTGGCATCAGTAGCATACTTATCAACATATGATTTTTCAGAAGTTGTACCAAAGAAGAATGAATCCCTTAAGTTGTTGGCAACATCGTAGAAAGATTGGTTACCAGTAGAGACACCTTCTGGTAAGACTTGTAATACTAATGGTTCAGAAGTTAATTCATCAATTGAATCATTAATATCAGCAGCGGTTTCAAAGACAGTAACAGGTGGGGAGGCTTGCTTAACCATATAACTCACAATTGAGTCAGATTGTCTTTGACCAGCGTAATCAGCAGGTTCACCTAAACCTCTGAAGACTTTTAAGGTTGGGTAACCTTTGATACCGTACTCAGCACATAAATCACGCTCTTCAGTACAGTCAATTTGGGCTAACTTGATATCTTTTTCAACCAATTTGTCAGCAGCTGAAGCAAATTCAGGACCCAATTTTTTACAGTGACCACACCATGGAGCAAAAAACTCAGCTAAGACAAGTGGGTTTGATTCAATGAAGGATTCAAAAGAGTCTGCAGTTAGTTTGACAACAGCAGAGTCTGGATCAGCGATGGCAATATTGTCGTCATCAGCAAAGACGTTCTTGGATAAAGCAAGAACTGATAAAATGGATGCTAAAGTTCTGTTATTGAAAAGTTTCATTGTGATTCGTAAGACTAGAATAACAAGCTATAACAAAGATGAATACAAGGAATAGAGTGTGATTGTATATACTTCAAGATAATGAGTTAAGTGTTCAAAAAGTGTTCAGAGCTTTTTATCGGTGAATAAAAATACGTTAAGGATCGTGCGTTGTGAGAGCCCCAGCCTTAGCTTCTTTTCGGACACGTACCAATTTTTAGAGTGGGAAAACTAGGTGGCTGATAATGTGGCTGGCTACATATGTGGCTGATTTCTGAGATACAGAAAACACTTATCAGAGTGCATCACAGAAGTTGCACTTCTCAACTCCTGCTTCATTTCTTCCTTGCTACTCATCTAGTATCACCTATACTGTAACTCATAGGTTACTATCATTGCTAATTATAGAGCTCAATATGCCACCCAGAAAACTGAAGTCAAACGGCTTGCATCTGTCTCAAGATGAGCAATTGCCTCCTCCATCTTTAAATACCCCAATCCCAAATCCATACAATTCCCAGTCTATCACCAATGCCCAGTTGGTAAAACTCATTATTCAGTACCTACACACCCAGAAACTAGATTCCACCGCTAATTTACTTGCTCAAGAGTCTGGGTTGCAGGTAACAGACTCTTATGCTCAACAATTTATGGACTTCCTTCACAAGGGTGAATATGACGATGCCGTTAATTTGATACCTCAATTGAATCTTGCTTCTCAAGAAACTACCCATAACATTCAGTTTCTGATCCAAAGACAGGTATTTCTAGAAGCATTACTCATTGAAAGGTCAAACCATAAAGCCTTAAGAATTTTGCGAAATTCCATAACTGATTTACAACCGGCACAATCTAAACTACGCACACTTTCATCCTTATTAATGAATCCCGAGGATCCAGAGATACTCAAAAGCTTCAACTGGCCTATTAATAACCCCACATACGACGCTTCAAGAGAGTCGCTTATCAATGAAATTTCAAAGTGCATCCCAGCTGAAAGGCTGATCCCTCAAAATAGACTTTTGGAGTTGATAGACCAAGCATTAAATTATCAAAGATTACAAGACCCATTTTACCTCAAACCTTTAGGAACTTCTGGAACGCCAGCAAATGAGCTTTCTTTGTACAGAGATACAAGAACACCGCCTGAAAATTTTCCTAATAAGTTGAAATACGTCTTGACATCCCATTCAGATGAATGTTGGTATGTCAAATATTCAAATAACGGCAAATATTTAGCAAGTACTTCATTAGATAAAAGTGTTATAATCTATTCTGTTGGACCAAAAACATACAAGATTAATCATATACTAAAAGGTCACAGTAATGCCGTTATATACTGTTCATGGTCTTCTGATGACTCAAAATTAATTACTTCGTCAATGGATCAACAGATAAAAGTATGGGATGTTGAAACTGGAGAGGAATTGAAGAGTTTTAGAATTGATCATACAGGAAGCATAAGATTTTGGTCCATTGAATATTTGCCAAACTCAGAGATGTTTATTACTGGATCTCCAGATAAGAAATTAGTACTTTCTGATAGCAATGGTGAATTGCTACACGATTTTCAAGTTACTTATAGGATAGATGATTTGAAAATCACACCAGATGGCAAAAAACTTCTGATCATAACTCATTCTCATGAGTTACTCATTTATGATCTAACTTCAAAGACTTATCCTTTACAACATAAATATAACATAGGAAAAAAATTAACTTCAATCACAGTTACAAAAAATGATCCTGACCATTGCTTGATAAATGTGTCACCAGAAGAATTACAATTATGGAATATCAAGGATAAACCATATCTTGTACAGAAATACTATGGTCAACAGCAATCCAAATTCATAATTCGTAGCTGTGTTACTGATGATTTAGTATTTTGTGGATCTGAAAATGGAATGTGCTATGTATGGAATAAAAAGTTTGGAAATTTAATTGATGGTGTCAAAGCTCACAAAGGTTTGGTTAATTCAGTTGATTGGAAGCCAATTGTTGACGACACCGAGGACAATTACTATGAATGGGCCAGTTGTGGAGATGATGGAATAGTTAAAATTTGGGGTACTGTTTAGTAACTATTGATCTCTTAATATATTTATATACTCAAATAAAGGGGAAAAAACCAAAAAAAAAAAAAATACGAATTATATAAACCAATTTAGATTTTTTAACATGATACTTTTCATTGGTAAGTAAATATATATATATAAATTATAAAAACTGTAATGTTTAATCATCGATGACTTCTGTTATTTCCAAGACCGCTGCTTCCTTGATACCTCTTTCTAAATCAACACCGTAATAAAAAACAGGAAGACTAACAACCAATAATCCCCATAAAACCCAGAAACATTTTCTGATATCATGAGTACGATCAATCACCAAACCAACTAAGAGTGGACCGACAATAGAGGAACCTTTATCTGTAATGCTGAACAAGGCAAAAAATACAGACTCTTGACCTTTAGGGATCAACATAGAATAGAGAGATCTTGTTATGGTAGCGATACCACCAAGGGCAAAGCCATACCATACAGCAAGGAAGAACATTTCAAATGGATGATGCAAACCCATAAATTTTAGAAAGAAACCCATAATACCATACATTGGAATAACACTTGCCCAGATGATGATGTATATTAACATTTGTTTTATAGTAATTTTGAAATATGGTTGTATCACATTTGGTATGATAGTAGCGCCAGCAATAGCACTCATCATTGTTAGTACTCCAATCTCTGATAATTGTAATGTGGACATCTTAAGATCTGATTTTGCAAATAAAATAGCAGTTGAGTTGATAGTAGTTAGTGAATCTGATACAATAAACCATCCAAGTAAAAAGAGTGAAATGTCTCTTAATTGTGACGCGGCAAGGATGGCTTTATATAATGTTTTGTAACCATGTGCAATGTAACCTCTCAAAAGCTTGGTGTTATAAATTACTGAATCTTGATAATACTTTATATAATTTTGATTTTGTAAAACTGGCTTTTGGGTATGCTCAAGTCTTAATTCTGGTGATGGTCTTGATTTCAGTAACAATCCTAATGGAATTTGAAAAACTAACCACCAAACTCCAACAATTACAATTACCACCTTTATTGGGTATATTAAAGATGGAGTTTCATCTCCAATTTTGGAGTCTTGGTTTCTAATATGCAAAATGACAAGCATTGATAAAATTTGAACAAGTAATGCAGATATATACCCCATCGCAGCCCCAAAGCCACTGATCTTTGAAGAAACTTCTCCAGTAACTACAAGTTTCTGTCTTTCTAGCTCCGGGTTTTCAGCACTTAGCCTTGCAATGTTTTTGACGTCTTCATGGTTGTTTACCAATACAGATAAGAATGAGTTACCGCAAACATTGACACCACCAAATGAAGCGTTTGCTGCGATACAGAGGAAGCTGGCAAGATAATACCCGTTGGATTTCACTGCCATGAAACATATGGTTGATATTGACCCGATCACACCAAATAATAGTAGAAGGGTCTTTCTATGAGAGCCACGATCTGCTGCACCGGACATTGATATCACAAGAATTGTTTGCACTAGCACCGAAAATGAGAATGTATATAGAGCATAAGAAGATGTATCGATGTAGAACCTGCCTCCCATAATCGGCAGAACACAAGTGCTATCATCCCCACTACCCATAGATCCAACAGCACCTTCGCCATCACCTGGAAGAGGAGGTAGAGTAGGGTTCCGGGAACCTATACATGGAGATATCTTATCCGAGTATTTGACACCATTATCTCTGGCTATCTGTTCCAAGAGTAAAGGTACAAAAGTCCCCACAACCGACACAATAAAAGGCTCTGATGCCCATGAGTAAAGGCACCATCCCAGCACTTCTAGCTTAGAAGTTGATGGCTGATCAGTTGTTTCAAAGTTATAATCAATGCTGTCTTCAAATGAAGATAGACGGTCTCGGCTGTCAAGCAACGGAGTCTCACTACACCCAGACCTCGCCGTCTCCGCTCTGTCGTTGTCTCTATACGGCTGCATCTGTTAGTTGTGACAATGCTCTACTTAGAGTGTCTGATACTCTTTTTCAAAGGGAAGTCAACATCAGCATCTAGGTACCAGAGCAGAGAGAGGTTCACACATGTGCTCTCCCGCATTTCTGTTCTGCTTAAAGCAGAAAAACAAACTGGCGACGGCGATGCGTCGTTTTTCTCTCAAATCAATTTACAACATCGCTCGAAACCATTTTCTTATTTATTTTCAAGATCTCAGAAATATCAAATGTTGCCACTGAAAGCTTTGGAGATGCTGTCAGTTTAACTGTTTATTAGCAACAACTAAGGTAATTGGTACTATTTAGAATACATATAGCATAAATACAGAAATGGAAAGATTACAATCACTTTTGGGCGGGAGATTGTCCGGATTGAACTCACAGACACAAGGTGATGGACCTACCATCGATAACGCGGAAACTGTATACATTTCATCACTTGCATTACTAAAAATGTTGAAGCATGGTAGAGCTGGTGTTCCGATGGAAGTCATGGGCTTAATGCTTGGTGAGTTTGTTGATGATCTGACTATACATGTCATTGATGTGTTCGCCATGCCTCAATCTGGTACTGGAGTTTCCGTTGAAGCAGTTGATGATGTCTTTCAAACAAAAATGATGGATATGTTAAGACAAACTGGCCGTGATGAGATGGTTGTTGGATGGTACCATTCCCATCCAGGTTTTGGCTGTTGGTTATCCTCAGTCGATGTCAACACTCAGCAATCTTTTGAACAATTGAATCCGAGAGCTGTTGCGGTTGTTATTGATCCAATCCAGAGTGTTAAGGGTAAGGTTGTCATTGACGCTTTCAGATCAATCTCTACTCAAACTGTCATGCTTGGCCAAGAACCAAGACAAACAACAAGTAATGTTGGCCACTTGAACAAACCTACTATACAGGCATTAATTCACGGCTTAAATAGAAGTTATTATTCCTTAAACATTGATTATAGAAAGACTCCAAAGGAAACTGATATGTTACTCAATTTACACAAGAAAGAATGGCAATCTGGTTTGAGAATGAATGATTATAATGAAAAGGAACACAAAAACATAGAGGCTACCAAACAAATGGTTAAAGTGGCAGAGCAATACGTTCAAAGAGTCCAAGAAGAAAATGACTTAACAGAAGCTGAATTAAATACTAGATATGTTGGTAAACAAGATCCAAAGAAACATCTTGTAACAACAGCTGAAGAATTGATTGAAGAAAATACAGTATCGATATTATCTGGAAACGTTAATAGATTAGTCATCCAGTAAATTAATTTTATTATCTGTATAACATAGTATAATATACAAAAACATCCTCCGATTATAATTACACTTTTTGCCATATTTGTAAATAGCTCTCCTCTATAAACATTAACTCCTTTTCTATTTGCTTCACTACAAGATCAGATATTTCAAACCACTTATTTGATGTTTGATCGAGTAGTTGAATTTTGTAATGCCTAGAATCTCTCTCATCATCTAATCCATTTGATGAAGAAGGTATTATTTGATGAACAATATTTCCAATCAGTTTATACTTGACATCTTCGGACACAACCATCTCATCAAGTGGGAATCTTACAATTGTTGGATTTCTATCAGATCCAGAAACACCAGCAATACTTTTATCTTTATCGCCAAATCTATCAATATGCAAGAGTAATACATTTGGCCATTTGACAACTTTAAAGCTTTTCAACTTTGTATCAATCAACTGTTGAATTGACACTTGAGGAATATCACTCACATTCCCATCTTTGAAAAGAGTAACTGGTGGAAGGTTAAGACTAAGAATCCAGAATTTGATCACATTGTTGTCTGAGTTTTGTAATTTTCCTTGAAATATTTTGGATATTATATGATTCTTGGTACTACCAAGCTCCAAATTCAATCTGTTCAACAACCAAATCAAGAAATCCTTGGGCTGTTTCTGCTCATGCAATGAGAAAGTATTGTTTGATTGCGATGATATATACTGCATTAAATCATGAGGAGAAACATGTGCTTTGAAGAGATGAGATGACCATATTTTTCTCACTAAAAGTGATAACTTGTTCACCAAGTCAAGTTGTCGAAACTTATCGCTATATAATAACAAATAATCTCTCAGGAAGTTCACATGGGACAGACCTTGCAGTATCACATTTGAATAGTCGTTCGCCTTTATATTATTTATACCAACAAATCCTGGAATATACTCTATTTTATTCAGATCAGTGGCTACATTATCCCCTTTGTAAAGACAAGCTACATCTTTTTCTGTGTATGTGGGGTTTGCTAAAAGCTTAATGTCATCTAGTAACTTGTATGCTTCGGATGTAATCTCGTAGTTCTCGGGAAGAACATAGAATTTCAAGTTAGAAAAATTAATATAAACATGATGGTCTTCATTTATTGAGTGAAGAAATGCGTGTGATGAAGGCCCTCTCCCTTGGAAGTACTTTCCACAGACAAGACATCCATATACGTTAACATTTGAAAGTGAAATACTGCACACTTTCTCAAAATCAAAGTCTAGAACCTTCCTGTTAACCGTTTCTAAGTATAATATGGATGATGATGAACTTGACTTTGGTACCTCAGCGTAGTGATCAGATTCATCTTCAGACTCGTGATCTAAATCTCCTTCAACTTTTCTTTTTTTCACCACTGAGTCACCATTCGGATCTATATGGTGTTTACCTGACATCCTTGACCCTGTCTTTGCATCCCAATTCTGCTCTGAAAAGCATCATAAGAACGATGAAAGTAGCTAAATATTTATAGGGCATAAATAATTTTATGCCATCTCTGCACCATTTTGCGTTGATCCGCACACCGGAGAGGTTCCTTGACTTATCTTTCTTTATCTTGACGTTTTTTTAAATCTTCTGAGTAACTTGATGGTTTCACTTCATTTGTACGTGGACGATTAATTCATAATGGAGGAAGGACCAGCTGAAATCCAAGGGGTGAAATACCCGGCTAAAAAGCATGCATCCAAAGTTGCAAGTCATTTCTTATCCAAAAAGCCAGATGCAAAGAATACTTCAGTTTTTTTTATAGCTGGTGCTACTAGTAAACCATACCCATATTGTGATCAATCTGCTCCCCTTAGACAGAACAGATATTTCCATTACTTATCTGGGGTGAATCAAATAGATGGCTGTTTTATATTATATAACTTGGAGACAGAAGAGCTCATTTTATTTCTCCCTGATGTTGATTACGATGATGTCATGTGGAGTGGATTACCGTTATCTGTTGAAGATGCTAAATCTAAGTATGATGTCGACCATGTCTTCTATGCAAGCACAATTGGTGACAAATTATCCGAATTATCTGCTGCAGGTAAGACGATTTTCACAACTGATACCTTAGAATACTCTTCAAAATCGTTCAAAGAGTTAGTGGTAGCAGGTGATAAGGATTTCTTTTATGCCTTGGACGAGTCAAGA
This sequence comes from Wenyingozyma methylovora, assembly GCA_030570175.1. Lineage (NCBI taxonomy): Eukaryota > Fungi > Ascomycota > Pichiomycetes > Pichiales > Pichiaceae > Wenyingozyma > Wenyingozyma methylovora. The sequence goes on along the minus strand of JAJLVC010000026.1, from coordinate 78,154 downwards.
TTAATCAAAGATGACTACGAAATTGCACTTATGCGTCACGCCTCTAAAATTACAGACAATTCGCATTTTGCCGTCATGTCAGCTTTGCCAATTGAGAAAAATGAAGGTCACATTCACGCTGAGTTCGTTTATCACTCTATCAGACAAGGTTCCAAATTCCAAAGTTATGATCCTATCTGTTGTTCTGGTCCTAGTTGTGGTACTTTACATTATGTCAAAAATGATGAAAGTATGCAAGGTAAAGACTCAGTTCTTATAGACGCTGGTGCTGAGTGGGAATGCTATGCTAGTGATGTTACTCGTTGTTTCCCAATCAACGGTGAATGGACTAAAGAACATTTAGAAATTTACACTGCTGTTTTAGACATGCAAAAACAAGTCATGAAAGGTATTAAGCCTGGTGTTGATTGGGAATACTTACATATACTTGCACATAAAGTCGCAATCAAACATCTTTTAGCCCTCGGATTACTACACAATGGAACGGAAGAAGAAATCTTTGAGAGTGGTGTTTCAGTATGGTTTTTCCCTCATGGTTTGGGACATCTTTTGGGAATGGATACTCATGATGTTGGTGGGTATGCCAATTATGAAGATCCTAATCCAATGCTGAGATATTTAAGATTAAGAAGACCATTGAAAGCTGGTATGGTAGTAACAGATGAGCCTGGTATTTACTTGTCACCATTCTTACTTGAAAATGGCTACAAAGATCCTAAGCAATCCAAATATATGAACAAAGAAGTTATTGAAAAGTATATGTATGTGGGTGGTGTTAGAATCGAAGATGATATTTTGGTTACTGAAACTGGTTATGAAAATTTTACAGGAATTACCAGTGATCCAGAAGAAATCACTAAGATTGTTAATGCTGGTATTGCTAAGGGGCGTGGTGGTTTCCACTGCGTGGTTTAGTAATTAATTAACTTACATTCAAACGACATACATAGGATTATATAAACAATATATTCAGAAAAAGCACAAAAACAAGGGATATAAAGGGGGAAAAGATAACTAAAATTACATATCCGAAAGGAGCTAAAAAGTTAAGACTTAAACACCGCATCTAAATATATTAGATCTCTGGTGTCTAAATTGGATACTTTCTCTTCTTTCTAAAATACTCAAAGCCTTTTCAAGAGCAATTAAACTGTAATTACCCTTTTCAACAAATTGTCTTCTAAGAGTATTATAACTTGTAGACCAACCAATTGGTAATCTCTTCTTGATTTCTTGTTCAATCTTAAGGATTTCCGAAGTAACCTTGGCATTGTCAGAATTACCTTCATTGACAGCATCCATAGTAGAAGCAGTGAATAATCTCATAGCTTCTTCAACATGACGTTCATTAGCAACTGGAGATAATTCAAGCTTGGCAAGTGATTCTGTAATTCTAATGATAGCTTCTAATTGACGAACAGTAATTGGAATAGATGATCTTTCAGTACTATTTGACTCTTTTTGTTTCACTTCCTTCCTTATTCTGACAAAATGAGAGCTCAAAGCTTCACTAGCTTCATATGATAATCTTGGCGCACACTTAGTCTTACAGTATTGAATATATCTCTTCATTTTCTCAATTGGGATTTCACCCTCCACTTGATTATCGTTAGCAGCACCACCGTTAGTATGAACATTCATAACGTGGTGAGCAATAGAGATATCACGCTGTTGATTATGGTCATCTTTCACAATGAAAATCATGTCAAATCTTGACAAAATAGTAGTTTGGAAATCAATGTTCTCACCAGGAGATTTCATATCATCATATCTACCAAAAATTGGATTTGCAGCAGCTAAGACTGAAGTTCTGGAATTCAAAACAGTAGTGATACCAGCCTTGGCAATGGAAATAGTTTGTTGCTCCATTGCTTCGTGAATAGCAACTCTATCTTCATCTCTCATTTTATCAAATTCATCAATACAAACAACACCACCATCAGCTAAAACCATAGCACCACCTTCTAAGTAAAAATCTCTAGTGTTTGGATCTCTTTGAACAGACGCAGTTAAACCAGCAGCAGAGGAACCTTTACCTGACGTATAAATTGAAATTGGAGATACTTTTTCAACGAATTTAAGTAATTGAGACTTAGCAGTACCTGGATCACCTAAAAGTAATACATTGATATCACCTCTAAGTCTCATTCCATCTGGTAAAAGTTTCTTTGAACCACCAATAAGCAAACATGAAATAGCTTTTTTAATATCAAGATTACCATAAATAGAAGGTGCAATAGATTGAGCGAATCTTTCATACAAGTTTTCAGATCTTGATAACTCTAAGAACTCTTCTTCTTCCTCTTCTGAGAAAACAATACTGCTGGAACCATTTTCAAAATCTCTATCAGTTTGAATACCTAATACTTTCATGTATGGGTTTCTAATGGCAACAGTGTTTGATGTAGGAGTGTTTCTAACTTTAGCTTGATAAATAGCATAAATACCGACAATGTCACATCTAGTACCTGGAATGATTCTATTACATAAGTATCTATCAACACTAAGTAAAATGTGTCTTGGCATTTCACCAATTGGAACCATATCTGGCGTTTCTTGTAATTTCAAGACTTGTTGGTCGATGAATGTAGATTTGTCATGGACGATTAAGTATGGATCTGGGGGACAAGTTGTTCTTGAACCATCTGGTTGAGGAGGGGCTTGACAAGACTTTGGTAATTGAGGAGCACCAAAACTTGAAGGAACCCTTAACTTCATTGTATGTTTACAGCTTCTACACATAAGAGTGACAGAAGTGGCTTTTGAGTTCAAAGTTGAAGCAGAAATGACAATACCTGAGATCTTAACAATTTTTGAAATATGGTCAGCATCTAAGTTTCTGATTGAGATTTTGGTGTTGTTGGAAAGAAAGATAAGTTGACAAACAGGAAAGTTTGAAGGAACGTCTTCATTCGAAATAAAAATGATTCTTCTTGCAATTTCTGTAACAGCTTGTTCGAAAAGAGGAATCATCTCTGAGGGATCATCCATTAATTTCTTATTAAGTTCATCATGGTAACTGATTAAATGTTCATTATGCACAGTAAGTTGATATTGTTTGACTAAAACGTTTTCTCTCAATTGATCTCTGTAAATGAACTGGTTGTTGATTCTGAATTCTAGGATGAATCTTTTAAAAGCTTTGATAACTTCACTGAATTGGTCATCGGTGGTAGCTTCACCTGGAAGCACAGATGTGCTGTAGATATCTGCTCTTTCAAAAGACATTGCGTGCTAGATTTTGAAACAGTGTAGCTATCAGACTAATGCAAACTTAAAAGGATTCTATAAACAAAGAAAGGAGATGAAAACAAGTAGAAGGAGAAAGGAGACACGAAACTTGAATATTTCCAAAACCCAGATGGAAATTTTCTGAGATTTGATGCAATTAATTATTTCCCAATTGGGAAATATTGCTTAACTATGGGACTGGTCACGTGCGTTTCTTTTTTGCTAGTGTACTTACAAATTTACAGATTTTTTTTTTAATCTGTAATGTTTTCTTTTTTGTAGTTGTTTACATCCTAGATATTCCATCTATTTGAAGAGTCTCACGGTTCTATATCAGACTATTGACGGTGTTTTGTTAGTCAAAGATCTACTCAAAGGTGGTATAGATATGTCTGATTTGAAAAAAAATCAGGATGATGCCTCATTGGCTGGCAATGAAATCTCAAATGAAACAGAATCTGTCCTAGACTTAAAGGAGCAAACAGAAACACAGCCAGATTCAGAGACTACAGCCAAAGAAATCGAAGCAGCAACAGGGATAATCGGTGACGAGATAGACGTCGAACCAAGGCTAGAAAGCATATCTGATCATAAGAAGTTAGATGAATTAGAATTTTCCACTGAAATTGAGTCTTTGAAGCCAGGAAGCATACAAGATGATGACTTAAGTCTGAATATTGAAAAAGTGATAAATGAAGTATCACAGAGTGTTGCAGAGTCTAGTGCGGATAAGACTGAAAAGGAAATTGATAACGATGTAGTTATGACCGAAGATTCGGATCTAAAGAAATCAGAGGATAAGAGAGAAAAAATCACAGCAAAAGAACCTGCAAGTGCGACATATAAAGGTCTATCAATCCCAGCAAATTCTGAATTAGTGGCTAGTTCATCAACTGCATTGGAAACATATATGAAACTTCTGAAAGATCCTTCTAGTTTCCCAACAACATCTTCCATTAACGCACAACTTTCAGCTTTACCATTGAGCATATCCGCTCCTAGTCATCTTTCTTTCAATGTGCAGTTATTGGTGAATACGTTACCGGTATTGGATAACTTGGCTACGCAAATCTTAAGAACAATTGCTCAAGGACCGTATCAAAAAATTATGGAAATGGTTTCAAATAGAGAATCTTATACTGGAATTGCGTTTTCTAACTTGATTGAACTTTTTGAAACTACCAAAAGAGTTTATAACTCAGATGAGAATCCTTTCTTTACCGTGGAGAATGCTACATTTGGATTATGGAAATTTGGATCATCACCACCGCCATTCTTAAAAGGAAAAGAAGATAGTATCGAGAGTACGCTTCGAAAAGTTAACTTGGCTACATTTTTACTTGCTACATTAGGTTTAATTGACCTTGGTTTCTTCTTCTTGAATGAGGCATTTTTAGATGTTTTCTGTCCTCCACAGAATCTTGACCCTTCAAGATCAATGTCAGAGTTGGAACAAGATACTTCATTAGAAGCCACAGTTCCTCATACAGTTTTACGTAACTACTCCAAATCAACTATATCCACAAAGTTTCTGAAATCACAGGCATTGTTATATCTAGAATTGAAAACACAAGCCTTCATTTCAGCAATTGAACTTGGAGATAGATCTAAAGAAGAAATAATACATGATTTATTCCCTGAGAATTTAGATGAAATTTTATTGAGACGTAAAGACCCAGATTTAGATATAACAAAGACAAAGATAATTAGAAACTCAACAATGTTCACACCTGCGGAACTAGATTTTTTGGCTAGGTGTGATTCACGAAAAGAACATTTGATGAATGCATCTTCCGAAAGTTCATTGATGGAGACTTATGAATGGGTCAAGTTCTTGAATGATCTGCTAGACTATGTTTCTAAGAACGTTGGTTTCTTGATCTGGGGTCCAAAGGGTAAAATCAGTGCTGAATTAAGCCGTATAAAGAGAGCAGCGGCACTTCCAGAAGATGTTACCAAGAGAGTCAAAATGGAAGCCACTAGCTATGAAACTACAGATGCTGCCACTTCTGTGACTGCTGCTCCTGCTCAACCACAACAACCTGCTGTACGTCAGAATAGACCTTCGACATTTAGAAGAGTTTGGTCTGAAGAAGAAGATGCAGCACTGAAAGAAGGACTGAAACTAAAAGGCACTCAATGGACTTCAATTTTAGAACTTTATGGTGCAGGAGGATCAATCAATGAAGCTTTGAAAAACAGAACATCTTTACAATTAAAAGATAAAGCTCGTAATTGGAAAATGTACTATCTCAAGAACAATTTACCATTACCTGATTATCTTCAAAAAGTTACTGGTGAAATGGAAAAGAACAGCTTAGATTCAGCATCGAAAAATGTGAAGAGACCTAGGTCTGGTGGTACCAGATACACAGGTGCTAATTCTACTACAGTTCTTTCATCCAAGACTTCCAACGCTCCACATCCAAATGTTACTGGTACTATGGCCAAGGGAACGGTACCTGATGAGAAGAGCCCTGGTAAGGAAAATGACAAGGCCAAGGAAGGTGAACCAGCTACTTACGAAGAACTCATCAAGAAAATGTTTGACAAAGACGAGCCTGCAGCTGCTGGAATTAAAGATAACAAGAAGGAAGACGAGCTGTCTGAACCCAAGGCAGACACTGCAATGGACGCTGACAATGAGTTGAAGGACTTAGTTGCTGAAGCTTTCAAATAGGTAAATAAGTGTATACTAATTTTTGTACAATATAAATTCCAATTTTAATGATAATTAGTAGAAATTTCTAGTAAAATAATTAGCCACGTCAAGGCTGGTGCTCTGTTGGTTAAGAAGCACTTTTTTGATGTTAACTATGGTGGTCACCAGCCACATTAACTTCTCCTGTTTTTTTCTCTGAGAAGGTTAAAGAGAGAGTGTTCAAATGTATGAAAGACTTCAAGTTACAAAGACATCGCACACATTATACCAGTTACAGTAGTTACTTTCTGAAGCAGACAATCAAGAAAAATGAGTCTAGTGTTCAATAGTTTAAGATCTTCGACGGTATCACTGAAGGTTGCTTTTGGTAGCAGGAGAAGTGCAAGTCTCTCCAGATTTTGCCAATATGCAAAAAAGGACATTTTTGGTTCATCATCACAAGTGAGAAGATTCCATGCTTCTAGGGTACATCTTTTAGACGACCCTTACAAAACTTTAGGTGTCAGTTCAAATGCATCTGCTTCTGAGATTAAGAAGGCTTATTATAAACTTGCTAAGAAATACCACCCAGATGTCAATAAAGAAGAGGGTGCTGATAAGAAGTTTCATTCATTGCAAGAAGCTTACGACATTTTAAGCGATCCTCAAAAGAAACAACAATACGACCAATTTGGTGCTTCTGCCTTTGACCCAAATGCAGGTTCTGGAGCTTACCAAGATGGTGGTAATCCATTCGCAGGGTTCCAAGGATTCGGAGGTGCAGGTAATCCGTTCGGAGGTGCTGGGGGATTTGGCAACATCAACTTTGAAGATTTATTTGGAATGGGTGGCAATCAAGGAAAAAGAGGCAATTCAGCATACTCAGTGCAACATTTCCATGGTGATGATATTGAAATTTTGAAAACAATCACATTTAAAGAAGCACTTTTTGGAACATCCGCATCTGTTAGTTATAACTCGTTACAGAAATGTGGAACATGTACAGGTAGTGGTATGAAAGTTGGTAAGAAGAAATCAACATGTCAAACATGTGGAGGTACTGGTTCTCAAATACATGTCTTAAGTGCAGGATTCCAGATGGCATCAACATGTAAAAGTTGTGGGGGTACAGGTGTGAATATCCAACCGGGAGATGAGTGTGGAACATGCCATGGTCATGGTGTTGTTGAACAACACAAAGCTACAGAGGTAAAATTACCAATGGGTATTAAGGATGGAACCAGATTAAGAGTTGCAGGTGCTGGTGATGCTCCAAATACAACTACTGCACCAAATTATAAATTGACAAATGGTGATTTAATTATCAGAGTCAGAGTTAAGCCAGATCCAAAATTTGTAAGAGAAGGTGACAATATTATTTATAGATGTGAAATCCCAATGACTACAGCTGCACTCGGTGGTATTGTTGAAATTCCAACCGTTGAAGGAGAAACCGTTAAATTAAAGATTCCTGGTGGTTCACAAGAAGGAAGAGTAATCAGTATATCCAATAGAGGTGTTCCAATTGGTGGATCAATGAGTAGAAGAGGTGATTTGAAAGTAGTAATCTCTGTTAAAGTTTTGACACCTACCAATGCTACTCAAACAGCTTTACTTGAAGCATTAGCCGATGCGTTCAATGATAAAGTTGCCAAAAGGGTTGATCCATCTTGGAAACCTTTGGAGCATTTAAAAGATAATGGATCATCTTCAGCTGAAGATGTTTATGAAGATGATGCTAATCATCCAAATAAACTCAAGAAAATTGAATCATTCTTAAGTGGGGCTTTCAAGAGAATCTTGGGTGATTCAAATAAAGATAAATAAGTGAATCACTTTCACAATTGATAAATTATTCAAAAAGAAAAGAAAAGAAAAGGGAGTGAAGTATAAAGAAAACAAACATGTATATAGGATATGTTTTCTACATGGAACAAACTTCTTGTTTATAAGTTATATATTCTAAGTATGAATAGAAATTAATCACTAATTTATATTAACTTGACAATAAACAGATAAATCTGATTGATCGATCGAGATACTCTAGTGCTTAAAATATAGGATCTGTATAGAAAATATATATTCAAATAATCTATAATCTGCATCGTCCCTGATCTAGATGTGTTTCACTTACGCATTCTCGGTAATTCTGGTTCTCTTACTTAGAAAATATGTATCAGGCTTTAACTTCTGTAAAAAATTGAACATGGCACAATCAGGAAAATAAAAGTTCTGAAATAGAACAAAATAGTAAACTTAACTCACAGATCCCGAAACCAAATCTTTAAGAATGTAGGTATATTACATGGGCTGTAAGACACAGCACCGTGTAGCGTATATAGTTGTCCTGGAATAGAAGTAAATGCACCTAATGTAAATAACGTTCTTCCCCAATTAGTGAAATTTGAACATTTTTAAAGGGGTTGGATGTCCCCCTTTAAAGGGTCTTTCCATACATAGTAAGACTCCTTCTTTGGAAGTCGTGTATCCTGTTTTGAGGAGTATCTTTAAATTACACCTCCCATTCCAGTGTTTTCTTTTTTAGCTGCTAAGAAAGAATTTTAATTTTAAACATGATACGTGAAGTAGTTGAACTCCATAGAATATTACCAGCTGTACTCGGTTTGCACTGTTTGTTGATTGTTGTTGTTCAGGTTTCACTTTTTGTTGTTTTGGTTTACAGCTGGGTTTATCAACTTCTTCCCATCATTTGCATTCTCTTTCTTTCTTAATCCATACTTCATCTTCACATAAGGAGACTTCTAATAGGGTGATTTTGTGTCAAAATAACTTCAATTTCCGAGAGTTTTAATGTTTATTACTGCTTTCTCTATTTACACTCGCTAGATAACCAATAATTGACATAGACATTCGCTTTTTGCATCCGTGATACAATAACTAAAGAAACACATTCATTTCAACAAATACTGTTTCATTTCTACATTATCGTTTTTATTTTCACTTGCATCACGAAGCGGACTAAACCATGAAATCTTCAACATTTCCAGCTGCTTCAAAGATCAGATCTCCAACGTTGGACGTTATCGAAGAGTCGTTTGAAGATATAAATCTGAGTCATCATGATAGTCTGAGGAGGAAGAATACTTATCCGCCTAGAACTCGAAGCTTAAGATACAAACCGCATTCGAACTACGCACCATCTATAATGTCCAGTACTAGTTCTTTCAGAGATACTACGCAGCCAGTGAGACAGAAGCATGCATTAATGACAAAATCACAAGAATTGAGAGTAAGAAGACGTCAACTTAATAGCTCAAATTTTGAACAGAATCCATTACAATCTTTTGACTTTCTTTCAGATGATGAATTACCTGACGATTTCATTGTTTACAATGTTCCTTTATCTAGGTCTTTACAATCGTTAACCACTAAAGAATCAACTATCATGAAGCCATCACAGCTGAGAAACAGTACATCTACATATTCAGTATCAACCAATTCTACCCGAGCTTCATCTATTTTTAGTTTTGGTAGTGAATTCAGTGAATTAACAGAAGATGATCGCAGATTGAGTAGTTTATCACTCGATGCTAAGCAACTGACTATTGAATTTAATCAAAATAAAGAAGTTAAAGTTAATGATGAATCATTTCAAAGAATTCAATTCTTGAAAAAATTAACATCAATTCAAAATTCAGATTCTTCAAGTAAAGAGAAACTGAATGAACTGAGTATCACTAGACCAACAAATTTACCACCTAAGGATAAATATGAATCTTTAAAACATACAAAAGATTATGAAAATATATTATACCAAGTTATAGATAATGAAGTTAAAGATTTGAAAAGAAAACAAAAAGCCATGGAAAAATTAGAAAAGCAAAGACGAGAAGATGCTAGAACATGGAAACACAAAATATTAGCTAATTATAATAAAATGGTAGAATTGCCATCTACTAGAGAGCTGTGGTGGAGAGGAATACCTATTTCATTAAGAAATGAAATATGGACAAGACAAATAGGTAATAAGAATGAACTAACTCTTGATGAACTAAAATTAAATTTAACGAAGTCAGATAGGTTAATATCAAAAGCATGTGATTATAAAATGCTAGATAATGATAAATCAAAGCAGGCATTCTTACAAGATAATCGTAAGGAATCTGCATATATCAAATTAATAGAAGAAATATCAACAGAAATAGGGTCATGTTTCCCAGATTTAGTAATTTTCCAAATTGGATCACATTTTGAATCTGTTTTGAGAATAACTCTTGCTTTCAAATTATGGTTAGATAACGAAGGTGCTAAGACTATTTTAAGTCGTATATCTTTCGAAGAGCTGTTGAAATCTGGAGGATTGACAAAATTGGTATGTGTTTTGCTTTATAACATGAAAGATGAAGTATCAATGCTGAAGGTGTTAATTGGGTTATTATCTAAGAAATTGCCATATACTTTATTAACAGGTTTGCATAAAGAATACTTAGAAGATACATATACATCATTTGACAAATGTCTTTATAAAACAAACATCAGAATTTACAATCATTTCAAAATAATTGATTTGAGTTCTAAAGAATACTTGAAAGAACTCATTCCTACATTCTTCAGTTCCATATTCCCGATCGATCACATTTCTAGAATCATAGATATATACATGTTTGAAGGAGATACTTTTCTCTTACGTGTTGTTCTTGGATTACTGAAAAAGATGAATTATAAGTTATTTGGAACAAAAGAAGAAGTAATGAAAGTTTTGGGATCAAACAATCAAAAGATCTTAAATTCAAAAATGTTTCAAAATTTAGAAAATGGAATAAGTAAAGGTGAAAATTTTAATTATGGGGAAATATTCAGTGGATATAAATATATAGATGTTGGCGATGAAGAAGAATTTATATCATTTACTAGAAACGTTTTAAGGAAATGAATGATATCAGTTAAGTGTATATTATTTATTTAAAGGAAGTTAATACATCATGTATATTATATTATTAATCTATTTATACAAATTTATATATACTTTTGTAGTACAATTTATCTCAATTAAGCTTTAGATTCATTAATCTTAGATAACAAATTTTTACCATCATCAGGAGTCTTCACCTTAGCTATAAAAGTTTCAATGCCATTTGCAGTAGCAGCAGGTATTCTGACTATACTTCCATTACCAATTGTTGAATATTGGAAATCTTTTGAAATAGCCACATTTAAGATAACGTTTGAGTTACCTTCGGATCTAACTACTATTCTAGATTTCCCAGTTTCTTTATGTTTCAGGACTTTCAATTCTCCAAGACCAACATTAGTATATGGGTTTTCTTTATTTGAAGCATCAAATTTTGAAATTTTGGATTTCTTAGTATATTCTACAGTTTCATTTTCTTCGCCTGTTGAAACTTCAACTTTATCAGTTAGTTTAACAACTGTGAAATCGCCTTTAACGTCAGCTTCTTCAACTGTTTCTTCATCATTCTTGTCTTCATTGGTGGTAGTTACAGTGGTGGTAGTGGCAGCAGTAGGTTGAGGAGCTGAGAAACTAAAATTGAAAGTACTTGATGGAGCAGCAGCATCGGTAGTAGTTTGTGAACCACCAAATGAAAATCCACTTGAAGAATTATTTCCAAATGAGAATGAAGGAGCAGTAGTTGATGCAGGAGTAGCAGTGAAATTAAATACAGGGGTAGAAGCAGGTTTAGCTGAGTCATCAGTCTTGGAAACAGAGGAAGAACTAAAGTTGAATTTAGAAGTAGTACTTGGCTTATCATCCTCTTTCTTTTCTGAAGCTGCTGAACCAAATCCACCAAAAGCAGAAGTATTAGAGAATGCAAATGGTTTATCTGTGTTTTCAGTTGTCTTACCAAAACTGAAAGCTGGTGCTGTTGTCTTAGTGTCTTCTGGTTTATCTTGTGTAGTTGAAGCATTGAAACCACCAAATAATGGTTTTGGAGTTTCTTTTGGTTCAGATGAAGTGAAGTTGAATATAGATGCTGGTTTAGTTGGTTCTTCATCTTTCTTGGCGGTGAAGTTAAAAGCTGGAGTTTCCTTTGGCTGAGAGGTGAAATTGAAAGCAGGAGCTGGTTTCTCTGATTCGTCTTTCTTAGCGGTAAAACTAAAAGCTGAAGCTGGCTTAAGTTCTTCGTCTTTTTTAACAGAAAAGTTGAAAGTAGAAGCTGGCTTTTCAGGTTCTTCTTTCTTGGCAGTGAAATTAAAAGCAGGAACAGCTTCTTCTTTCTTTTCTTCAGGTTTAGTGAAACTAAACATTGGTTTAGGCTTATCATCTTCTTTGACTGGAGCACCAACACTGAATCCGGATGTGGCTGGTTTAGCTGGTTCTTCCTCTTTCCTTGCTGGAGCACCAAAACTGAATCCAGTAGCTGGTTTAGGGTTTGCCTCTTCTTTAGCTGGAGCAGTGAAACTGAATCCAGTAGTCTTTGGTTCTTCATCTTTCTTCGCAGGAGCACCAAAACTGAATCCAGTACTAGCAGGAGTGGTGGTAGTAGAAGACCCACCTAATTTAAATACAGAGTCTTTAATTTGAGTACCAGCAGATAAAGTAAAACTAGGTCCCTTGATTTCAATTTCTTCTTCTGAATCATCAGAATCCAATGGTTCATATTTAGGTACTTTACCAAATTTAAACCCATATTCTTTTGATTTTGGTAATTCCTTTAAGTGGAAAGTTGGGCCTTGTATTTTAATTTCTTCGTCTGAAGATTCTTCTTCAGAGTCATTTTCGTTCATTGTTACATCTGCTGGAGTATCTTCTTTCTTTTCTGAAGCTGCCTGGGCAACTGGCTGGGTAACAGGTTTAGAAGGTAAGGTAACAGGAGCTGGAGCTGGTTTAGGAGCAGGTTCTGGATTTCTTACTTTAATCGCACCATCTTCAATTTTCTTATAATATTCATTATATTTTTCAATTATTGGTTTTAAATCAGCAATTGGATTCTTTAGAATAGCATCGTTAATAGATTTGGCAAAATTTGAATTTAAGGATTTCAACTGTTCTGGACTGGGTATACTTGTTTTAGTAGTTTGTTTGAAAGCAGCAAATGGATTTGGTTTTGATTCTTCTGGTTTTGATAAAGAAGTTTTCAAGAATCCAAAAGCGTTGTTGGAAGTAGAAGTAGTACTGTTACTACTTGGAGTAGTAATACTAGCAAATGGGGCAGGCTTAGTACTACCGGCACCGGAACCAGCGACTCTTGGTTTATATTTAGCAATTGGTCTTCTAGCCATTACAGCTTCAGAAGCTTTTGTTGGTTTTTCAAAATCTTGATCATCATCACCATCATTGATATCTCTATCCCAGAGATGCTGGTCATCTTTAGTTATCTGTACTTGTCTTCTCTTTCCAGACATTGTTTATTTAAGCAGTTAAAGATATATTATATATACATTTATTATGGGTTTAGAAGCGTATATAGAAAGCTTCACTTCTGGTAATTCAAAATTTGTTTACATGCATTTTGAATATATTTGCTGGTGCAAAGGGGTGGGGAATCTGTCAATTTTGAGACGTGTGCGTCGATCGGCTTAAACAAAACAGAGCGTCGATCGTCTGTCTGTCTGTCTGTCTGTCATTTCAACCGAGTGTAAATAAAATAAAATAGAAAACAAAAACAAACAAAACACACCTCACACCATCCCTGCTAACAAGACAAAAAAGCAGTCACAAACACTAAACACTCTTTTTTAGCACCGGTACACTTCCCTTACTTCCCATTTCCAGAATCTCACAGCTTCAGCTTCTCACAGAGAGCTCACTCTTAAAAAAAATTTAACCTTCTTATATATAATTTTCATCTTACTTACTGTAACTTCATTTAAGAGTTTTGTTTAATCAGCAAAGGTTTATCTAATAATACAAGTATGTACCCACTACACATAGAGAGATCATTAGTATTCGTTCAGTTGAGATAATTATATATACATGATGGATTATTAAAATATCACTATTTCATAGTAATAGACACAATATATTATGAGTATATATGAGCTTTGACAAATGCACACTTATAACCCTAAATAAGCTCTACACACAGAGGACTACAACTCATATGGTATATTTCAACTATAATGATACTTTTACTCTATTCAATTCAATTACTTGTAATACTAACTAACTAACTTTTACTACAGTATGCCTCCAAAAATTCAACAATCTAAAGCTGCTAAAGCTGCCGCAGCTATGGCTGGTGGTAAGAAATCCAAGAAGAAGTGGTCCAAAGGTAAGGTTAAGGATAAGGCTCAACACGCTATCATCCTTGATCAAGAAAAATATGACAGAATTTTAAAGGAAGTTCCAACTTATAGATATGTTTCAGTTTCTGTCTTAGTTGATAGATTAAAGATTGGTGGTTCTTTAGCTAGAGTTGCTTTAAAACAATTAGAAGAAGATGGTGTTATCAAACCAGTTTTAAAACATTCTAAACAATTAATTTACACTCGTGCTACTGCTTCTGAATAAATTATCTAATATATATCATTGAATATAACATATATTTTGTATAAATCATCATCATACTAGCAGAGCAAAGTATGAATCTTTCATTTCTGTAGTATAAGCATACGAAGAATTCGTTAATTCATCATATAGAGCATACGAAGTATGCTATAGTTCATTGGCTATCCCATGTTATCATATATATATATAGCATACGAAGTATGCGATAGCCATTTATTGTAATCCATACTTTTATACATAGCATACGAAGTATGCAATATTTCATTGACTATCCCCTGCTATCACATATATATATATATATATATATATACATTGGCTATCCCATAACATCTGATATAGCGTACTTAGTATGCTATATTTCACTACTATAATCTACAAGTATCTTTTATAATAAGTATGCGTGTTCTTCTTTGTATAAAATATATACACTTTCTACATTCATATGAGAATAACAGGTATTCAATCGTTAATCATGATGTTCATACTTGGGTACAAGAAGTATTACTTTGCTTATAATCATATCCACAAACATTCATCATAAGTAATATAATTTACCTACAGAAATACTACAAATTGCGAGTTTCTGTCTTACTCATATACTTCGTTCTTTGAAGTCAACTTATTGGTTACAATTGTATTATCAATTTCACTCAATCGAGTGCTTCTTGGGTGTTTCTAGATGCCCTGTATACAAAGTACACTTGATCAATCAAGAAATCTTATACTATGAATTATATGCTGTGTGATTACACGCTATCGCACAATTGTCTTCTTTCCAATGCCACTTAGTGAATCACCTGTGTCATCGTTATACATCCCCACCAACGCACTACGCTCCCATCTAATAGCTGATAACCATTGCGTATATCTTTCAGATCAACCATGTTGAAACCCTCATGTTTTAATAAGTCGTGTCCTGTCAAACATAATTTCTGAAAAAGTTTTCAAGTTAAAAGAGAACCATTATAACTCAGTTTCTTACACCCGTTTCTTCTCTTACTTATGTTCAATCAATCAGACCCAGAGTATTATACGTGGTATGAGTCACACACAGACGTATGTCACTTGTACCACGTATGATCAACTCAAATCTAGTAAGTTCTATTCTACATTCCTCCAAAGACAATCAACATAAAGATAAATTCAAACAAATATTCCAATATGATGATTGTGTCCAACACTTATTCGGTGAATACAATGATCCAAAGAATATATTACATGCATCACCATCTGACTTGAATATATTTATCTAAGTTGATATGTATTTGGTGGTATTAGAAATGATAATTACTAACCATTAACAAGAAATTCAATATCATTTTGTTACTTTTTGAATGAATGAATTATTTATTGTATGTATATCATTACATTTTACTACTTCTCCATATGATTGAACATCCTGATGAAAAAAATTAATTTTCAGTTCTGCTTCTGAATCGAATGAAGATAACCCATTTACCAAAAGCTTACTTTTCTGAAATTTAATCATACTAAGAGAAATTATAGTATTGTTTTACAATTTGATAAATACTAACATAATTAACTTATCTCAGATTATATATTCATGTATAGTAATAGAAAAATTCATTATAATAATAACGTGTTAACTACTCGTAGACATGAACTAGTTTGTAAGTTTGATTTACTTCTTAAAATTCCTTCATGATATTTCGATTCAATCATTCATTATACACTGTTATACACTTACTTATTGTAACATTTGAGATTCGAAGTGTGATTGCTTAGCACTTAAGAATTTCTTAGCACGAGACCAAGCTTCAACAACTTTTGGATTCTTTTGCTTTGATAAAACTTTATCTAATTTCATTAAAATTGAATAAAGGAAATATCTGGTTGATTCAGAATGTAAAAGTCTAAGCCAGTAAAACATTGAGTAAATGACTAACCCATAACCTGAAGCACCTCTGAATAGTAAAGTATCAAATGCTAATAAGACAAATAAATAAAGCTCATCATAAATTATAATTTTTTTAATTATTCCTTCTAATTTTAATACTGGTTTAACATGGAAAAAATTACTCAATTGTAATAATGAAATACCCAAGAATGGTAAAATCTTGAAGAATGAATTTCTATTGAAGAACCAAAAGATACTCAAACATAAATATTGGAAATTTTCTGTTGCTAATAATGATAAATATGAAGGAATAGATTTCTTGTTATATTGTGATAAGATTGAAGCAGAATATGAAAACCATACTCCTAGCAAGACCAATCTATATGATAAAAATGCAACCCATGATCCATGTGATTTGAATCTAGCGTAATATGAAAAATAAAGAACTGATAATGTAAGTGAAAGTGCATGTCCGGCTAACCAAATATACTTTAGAATTGGTTTTGGTGGAACATCAATTTTACGTAATTTCTTATTCTTATTCAATGGATCATTGATACTTTCTTTAGTAACTGCTGTGGTGGACATGATGAGTTGATTCACTTAGAGAGATAATTCAATTGCTAAAGGAATGTTAAATCAATTTCATGTGTAGAAAAAGCCTTTAAAATAAACATTTCAGCTTCAACTTGATATGGAATTGGAATTTTTACACTACCTCGATTTTAACTACAAAAAAATTCAATAAATATATTAAAAGTGAGTAAGAATAGTAGAGAGTATATATATATATATATATATATGAGTCGATCTAAACAGCTAATTTAACTTCTTCGTCGTTTATGTATTGCTTGTATGGAGCTAATGCTTCAGCAACGGTTTTGTTAACGAATTTATCGGTTTGTTGAGGAGCTCTACCAATGAAAGTAGAAGGATCTAATAAAGCATCTAATTTACCCCAGATTGGTTTGAAATATTCAGTTTTCTTGACTCTTTCAATTAAATCGTTATCACCACCTTGTTCCTTAACAACAGCAGCGGCTTGGTGGGATAAGACTCTGATTTCCTCGTGACAATCTTGTCTGGATCCACCAGCTTCCACCATTGCCATGATTATATTTTCAGTAGCCATGAATGGTAATTCGGACATTATTCTTCTTTCGATAACTTTAGGATAAACAACTAAACCAGAGGTAATGTTCAATAATGTAGATAATAAGATATCAGCGGTTAAGAAAGCTTCTGGGATAGAAATTCTTCTTATAGCTGAATCATCAAGAGTTCTTTCGAACCATTGAACTGAAGCAGTTTGGAAAACGTCACTATAAAGAGAACCTAAATGTCTCGATAATGAACAAACTCTTTCGGATCTCATTGGGTTTCTCTTATAAGCCATAGCACTTGAACCAATTTGTGATTTTTCAAAAGGTTCTTCAATTTCTTTCAAATTAGCTAATAATCTAATATCGGTAGCCATTTTATGACAAGAAGCACCTAATGATGATAATGGAGCTAAAGTATCGATATCAATTTTTCTAGAATATGTTTGACCAGTACATGGATAAGCAAATTTGAATCCTAATAATTCAACAACTTTTTCATCTAATTCTTCAACTTTATCATGATCACCATGGAATAATGATAAAAATGAAGCTTGAGTACCTGTGGTACCTTTAACACCTCTTAATCCTAAATCATCTCTAGCTCTTTGCATATTTCTCAAATCCCATAATAATTCTTGTAACCAAAGTGTAGCTCTTTTACCAACAGTAGTTAATTGAGCAGGTTGGAAATGAGTCCATCCAAGAACTGGTAAATCTTTGTATTCTAAAGCAAATTTACCTAATCTATTGATAACATTTACTAATTTTGGAATTAATACATCATAAGCATCTCTTAAGAAGATTAAATCAGCGTTATCTGTGACGAAACAAGAAGTAGCACCAAGATGGATAATACCAGCGGCAGCAGGACAAGTTTCACCAAAGACGTGAACATGAGCCATAACATCGTGTCTAACGATGGCTTCTTCCTTCTTGGCTAATTCAATTTCTTCATCGGTGATTTCTAAGTGCTTGGCCATTTGCTCAATGGCTTCTTCTGTAATAACTGATAATCCAAGTGATTTTTCAGCAATAGCTAAATTATACCATAATTTTCTCCATGTTGAAAATCTATTTCTAAGAGAAAAGATTTTACTCATTTCAGCGGAAGCATATCTAGATGCAAGTGGGGTGGAGTAAGCGTCGTTGGACATTGTTTGTGTGTGGTTATTGATTTGACTACTAAGTGATAAAACTATAACTAAAAGATAAGTCTAGGAAGTAGGTACCTTTATATGAAGCAGAGAAAAAAAAAAAATTAATTAAATTAGATTATTCCGATCGCTGACTTCTTCCATGAGAGAAGTCAGAAAATGCGGAGGAGATTCTGTTTGCTATGATTTTTGTGCGAGGCAGAGTAGTTGGAGAGTGGTAAGTAACCATACTGTGCTAGTAGGGATACAACTCATCCTCTTGCAAAACTACAGCACTTAATCGGTACAAACAACTAAAATAGCTCTGTTTATCTCTCTTTCTACACTTGCAAAACGTGGATTTTTCACTTTCTGTAAAATTAATTAGACTGTAAAACTTATGAATTACCAGATTTATAATATTTTTTTTATCTTTGTTCAGTTACCATATAAACTTGTACTAACTACTTGAGCTACTAAATCTCCTATAACCGTGGCTACTTACCTACCAATATACTTAATAACAAACTGTTCAATAGCACCATATTAAACTTCTCCATAGTTAACCTTTCGACGCGTCGTAACAATAAATCACGAAAATAAATCAAAATAGAATATATAAAAAGCATTTAAACGCGATGTGATACGATAACACTTCTTCTTCATCTGTTTACAACCAACCACACACAAGATGTCCAGTCAGTTCAAACCAGTGCTGGAAGAAGTCAACGCAGAATCAGATCCACCACCAACAACACTAGCTCTATCTCCGCGTGATCAAGCCATTGAAAATGAGTATCTTAACTTAGTTGAATTGAACAAAGTAATGTTAGGAACCATCGAATCTATATCAACAGCACGTAAACATTTAGAATCGGTGAAGAAAACAGGAACAGATTCAGCAAAACTCATAGACATATGGTCCAAGATCATTTCAAATAACAAATACAATTTAGAATTAATGAATGATGAAGAGTATACTTCTAATAGTCAAAATAAGGAAAATGAATATGAAGAATTAATTACATTACGCGATAAAATGTTATTAGAAAGGTCAATATTGCTTAAAAAAAATGAAAATAGGAAAAAAGAATTGGGTAAATATAAGGTTAATAAGAGATAATTTATAATGATAATAATAATAATAAATTTAAAAGTAAATATAAAGAGATATAAAAAAATAAATAAATAGGTAAATAGAGAAGTAATGGTAGTAGTAATTAGTTAAACCTATTTCAAGATTTTACAAATTAAATCACCGGCATCAACAGAATCATTTTCTTTGATAATGATTTCACCAACTTTACCAGCAACAGGAGCACTAATAACCATTTCCATTTTCATTGCACTCAAGACACAAATTGGATCACCTTTCTTAACTTCAACACCAGAGTGAACTCTAACTTCAACAACAACACCAGCCATTGGAGCACCAACTTCATTTGGATTATGAGCATCAGCTTTAGGTCTAGTAACTGTTTCCACAGCAGCTAATTTATCTTCAACTGTGACTTTACGCATTTCACCGTTTAATTCAAAATAAACTTCTCTAGTACCAGTTTGTGGAGATAAATCACCAATTGCCATAACTTTAATAATAAGTACTTTACCTTGTTCAATTTCAACAGAAATTTCTTCATTTAATTTAGGTGGTGCTAAGAAAAATCTAGTTGGTAAAACTGATAAATCACCATATTTTTCACATGTTTTCTTAAAACTTTCATAAACTTTTGGATACATATTATAAGAAGCAACATCATATTCAGTAATTGATGAACCAAATCTATTTGATAAATCTTCACGAATAGCTTTTAAATCAAATGGTTCTAAAGTTAAACCAGGTCTAGAAGTTAATTTTCTTCTCTTACCAGAGATAACATTTGTTCTCAAAGGTTCAGGGAATCCACCATAAGGAGTACCCATTAAACCTTCAAAGAAATCAAGAACTGAATCTGGGAAATCTAATTCAGAAGCTAATTTTTCAACATCTTCTTTGGATAATTTGTTAGAAACCATAAATTGAGCTAAATCACCGACAACTTTTGAAGTAGGAGTAACTTTAACAATATCACCTAATAACATATTTGCATCTTCATAAGCTTTTTTAGTTTCTTGCCATTGTTCACCAAGACCAACTTGTTGAGCTTGGAAAATTAAATTGGTCAATTGACCACCTGGAATTTCATGTTTATAAACTTCAGGATCTGGACCTTTCAAATCAGCTTCAAAACAAGAGTATAATAATCTCATTTCAGCCCAATAAGCATCCAAGTCTCTTGCATTTTCTTCCATAATACCGGTATTAATTTCACCATCCATAGCAGCGATGAAAGCACTCATTGAAGGTTGAGAAGTTAAACCAGACATTGAATTTAAAGCACAATCGACAACATCAGCTCCGGCTCTAGCACAGGCAACATATGTTGAGACACCAGTACCTGCAGAATCATGAGTATGAACATGAATTGGTAAAGATGGATATTTTTTTCTAATTTCAGTGATTAATATAGTAGCTGCACTTGGTTTTAAAGTACCTGCCATATCTTTAATACCTAAAAGATGAGTACCCATTTCTACGATAGCATCAACCATCTTTAAATAATATTCTAAATTATATTTCTTACCACGTTTTAACATATCACCAGAATAACAAACAGTAGCTTCTACAACACCACCTGCCTTTTTAACGGCATCAACACCAACTTTTAATTGTTCTAAATCGTTTAAAGCATCGAAAACTCTGAAAATATCAACACCTGCATCTTTAGCCTGTTTAACAAAATGATCAATTGCATTATCAGGTAAAGAAGAATAAGCAACACCATTAGCACCTCTTAATAACATTTGGAAAGGAATATTAGGAACTAATTTACGTAATTTCTTCAATCTATCCCAAGGATCTTCATGCAAAAATCTCATTGAAACATCAAAAGTAGCACCACCCCAACATTCTAAAGCAAAAGCATAACGGAAAGCATGAGCAGTGGAAGGAGCAATGTTTAATAAATCAATAGTTCTAACTCTAGTGGCTAATAAAGATTGATGAGCATCTCTCCAAGTGGTATCCATAATCATACAACCATCAAAAGCTCTAATTTGTCTAGCAAATTGTTCAGGACCTTCAGATAAAAGATAATCTCTTAAAGATTCAGGAGGTACTTCATTTTTAACATCAATTTCCCAACCATTAATATCATGAACTGGTGGGATAGCAGCTTCTTTTAATAATTTAGGAACACCAATTTGACCTTTAATTGAAGATCCATTAACACATAAATCAGCTAAATAAGCTAATAATTTTTGAGCTCTATTCTTAGAACTAACCATTTCAAATAATGAAGGAGTATCATCAATGAAAGTAGTCCAACAATCACCATTGATAAAAGTAGGATGAGTTAATAATGCCAATAAAAATGGAATATTAGTCTTGACACCTCTAATTCTAAATTCAACTAAAGATCTAATCATTTTTCTTCTTGCAATTTCATAATTTGAACCAGTAGTGGAACATTTGACTAACATAGAATCATAATGTGGAGAAATGATAGCACCTGCAAATCCATTACCACCATCTAATCTAACACCATTACCACCAGCAGATCTATAAACTTCAATTTTACCAGTATCTGGTTGAAAATTTTTTGATGGATCTTCAGTAGTGATACGACATTGAATGGCAAAACCTCTAGTAGTAATTTTATCTTGTAATAAACCTAATTGTTGTAAAGAAGCACCTGCAGCAATTTGAATTTGAGCAGCTACAATATCAACACCTGTAATTTCTTCAGTAATTGTATGTTCCACTTGAATTCTTGGATTAATTTCAATAAAATAATGTCTATTTTGATTATCTACTAAGAATTCAGCAGTACCTGCATTTCTATAATTACAAGATTTAGCTAATTTAACAGCATCTGTTAAGATAGCATCTCTTACTTCAGAAGGTAATGTCTTAGCAGGAGCAATTTCAACAACTTTTTGATGTCTTCTTTGAACAGAACAATCTCTTTCAAAAAGATGAATAACATTACCATAATTATCTGCTAATAATTGAACTTCAATATGTTTTGGTTTATCTAAAAATCTTTCGATAAAACAAGTACCATTACCAAAAGCAGTTTTAGCTTCAGATGAAGCTCTAAGGAAAGCATCACCAATATCATCACCTTCACGTACCACTCTCATACCTCTTCCACCACCACCAAAGGCAGCTTTGATAATGACAGGATAACCATATTTAGCTACAAAAGCATTTGCCTCTTCTACGGTTTCAATTGGACCCGGAGTACCAGGAACAACGGGGACATCATTTTTAATAGCTAAATTTCTAGCACTAACTTTATCACCAACTGAGTCAATGACATTATGAGGAGGACCGATCCAGATGATACCATTAGCTTCAACTTTTTTAGCGAATTCTGAATTTTCAGAAAGGAAACCATAACCTGGATGAATCATAGAGACTTCATGTTCGAGGGCAATATTGATAATTTCATCAATTTGTAAATAAGCTTGAACAGGGGAGAATTGACCCTTTTTACCAATGACATAGGCTTCATCAGCTTTCAATCTATGCATTGACAATCTATCTTCATGAGAATAGATGGCAACAGTTTGCATTGACAATTCATGAGCAGATCTGAAAATTCTGATTGGAATCTCACCTCTATTAGCTACTAAGATTTTATTTGTTTCTGATAAGATTTCAGAAGATTTTCTCAACTGATGTAAAGAAGAGTGATCTTCTACACTAGTCATGATGATGATGATTGAGTTAATTAGTTAGATAATTGGGGGTAAAGAGAAGAAGATAAAATGGAAAGAAGGAACTGAGTAATATAAATAATAATTACATTACAGCTTTTCAATTAATTTTAATTTTAATTTTAATTTAATCACCCTGTAAAATTATGGGGGTGAGAATTTTTTGAATTAATTTAATTGAAAGATTATTGTGATGTGATTATTGTGTGATGAGATGGGATGAATGATCAGATCAGTAGATTGATATTGACGTATGAGTCAGTGAGTGTACATATAGTAGTAGTAGTAGTAGTAGTATAGTACAGTACAGTAAATTATAGTAGTAGTATAGTATATTAGAATAGTATATTATCTAACGGTGATTAGACTATTACACTTTAACTAGTAATTATCAAGTACAGTGAGTGAGGTAATGCTTATGGTAATAACACCCGGTGTAACTATACTATATATTTACTATGTATTTACTATGTATCTGCTAATACTATACTATACTAATACTATACTATACTAATACTATACTATGTATCTACTACTATCTACTACGTAAGATTAATACACCGTTTAATACAACCAATTAAACATGATGAAAAGTCCGTTCGTAAAAATGGGATCTTTTCCCGGAGGAATGAATGACTCAATTTGTTTATCGGGTGATGGATGATGACCTCGGAGAATTAATTAATTAATTAATTAACACCTAACACCTTTTCTCTCTCTCTTTTCCCCCCCCACAAATAAGTTGACAGATAGATAGATATTTAACCGAGTGATAATTGACAGAGAGAGAGAAAGTCGATCGACTGCATACACACCAGTACACCTATAAATATAAATACCACATTTAAAATTGTGGTAAAGATATTAATTCCCACACTACCACCAACCAATTTCATTCAACAAAATAAAATAAAATAAATAAATAAACAACAAGAAGCAATTATGGCAAATATTTGATTTATCATATTCTTATATATATTAGTTATAGTTAATAAGATAAAATGGCTAATACTAAAGTTATTAAGAAGAAGAAATTCTCATTTGCTAAATTAAAATGTTATATTTCTTGTTTTGCTTTAACCATCTTAATAATCTTTTCAATATCAAAAAATTGTTCAAATGATGATGATTCTCTAATTTGCCAAACTACTAATACTGCTTATCAATACGTTGAACCATCTTATACCCAATACGTTCATCCTTATGTCCTGGATATAAAAGAATCAAAGTTAATCACTTCAATTAACGATAAATATGAATCATCACAAGTCAAGACTATGATCAATTTATCAATTGATAAGACAAGACAATTATATTCAAAATATTTATCTAAACATGTTAACACTTATCATCCTATCATTATGGATAAATTATCTTCCATTATTGAAATGTTAAAATTGAAATCAATTGAATTTGGCAAAATCGTTAAGGTTAAATCAATTGAACTATACAATGATAAACTATTACCAAATTCAATTACTTATTTCAAATTGCTAAAAGAAAAAACATTGCTATACTCTAAGAAGACATACAACAAATCAATTTATTATTATCAAATATCAGTTAAACCACAATTAACCAAATATTATTATATTTGTAAAATTGATAAATTAGAACCATATTTTGATTATATTAAACAATCTTATCCATATCAATTAATTGTTAATCTTTTCAATAAGATATATACGTTAATTGTTGATTATTATACTGCTCTCAATGAAGATAAGTTAAGATCAAAATTATCTGAACAATATTTATTAATTGAAGAAAAAAAAACTTTTTTAAAAAATGAATTTAATAAATTAAGAAATAATGCTGCAGATTTTAAAATTGAAAAGGCAACTGATTTTTTCAAAAATGCTTACAAATCTACATCAACTACCTTTGAAACATCTTCCACTGTCACCCCTGAAGCTCCATCTAAGCCAACACCAACTAATTTAAAATATAGGTTAATGTTAACTGATATTACTAAAAGTGCTCTCACAGATTTTGAAAATGAATCGATTAAATTAGAAGCAGAATTAATCAATAAAATTGAAAATGAATTAAAATCAAAATTACAATCTTTTTCAAAATTATGTACATCTGGTTTTGAAGATATTCAAATATTATTATCAAAGATTAATGATCCAAAATTTGATGTTTCTAGACAAGATTTTAGAGATATCTTGGCAAAGACATCTTCTAAGATAAACGATGAATCTTCTTCAATTTCTAATGAATTGATTAAAATAGAATCAACATTTTCTGAAGAATTACTTAAACTTCGTTCATCTATCTTGGAAACTTTGGAAGAATTTAGTGATTCAACATTAAACGAATATTCAAGAGAAATAATTAAAAATGGTGATAATTGGGAAGAATGGAAAGAATTTAAAAAGATAAAATCTGATATTTTCAATACCAGAGATGAAATATTAACTTTGAACAAAGAACCAAAAGATTTAATTAAATTGTTAAAAGAATTAGATAAGACTTTAAATGTATTAGTCAACGATAGTGGACAATATTTAGCTATATTAAGAGCTAAGGCTAACATTGAGTTTCAAACTAGAGAGGCAGAAGCTAAGAAGAAAATCACCACCGAAGAAGAAGAAGAAAATTGTGAATTATGCAATGAAGAAATTGAAGAAACACAAACAATTACTGTTGTTGATACTGTCTTATTAGGTGATGATAATGAACCTATTACTACTATTCATTCAACTAGTCAGTTAGAATCTATAGTTACTGATATCCCTGAAGAAGCTGAGACAAGTTATGAAACCATTTCTTTAATATAATCTTATATAAATTACATATCATACCCTCATTAAATAAAAATATAACATAGTTTTACTTTACTTATTACATTACCATTTTAAATTTATTTTATATATAACTATGTAATTGAAACAATTTAATATTAAAAATCAACACTCTTAATACCATCAGCATTGACTACTTTAACATCCAATCCTTTAAAATCCATAGGCATTCTAGTGACTAATTCTTTATTACACAATTTCAACAATTTTAAACCATCTTCAATACCCATATCTGGTCTATAATGATGATCTAACAAGGACATGGTATAAAAAGCAGCATATCCATGTGCACAGTAAGGCAAATCGACCCTGGTTCCGTACTGATCAATCATACTCAACAGCGGTTCCTTATCAATAACGTCATAACCACCTAATAACACTTGAACTTGATATGGTTTACGTGATCTTATAGAAGTGGCAATTTGATTACGTACAAAACTTGCAATTTCCTTAGGTGATAAATCGAAATTTTCACGCATGGAGTATAGTTGAATATTAGCTTGAATGTATTCACTGAATTGTACGGTGTCTCCTGATTCACCTGTGAATGCTATTAAATTATGTTCGTTTAATGTTCTAGTCTTATCATCTGTATCTTTCAGTATGGAAATACCACGAGTGAAAGCTTTAGAAGTGGCAATTAGCACCGAGTCTTGGACTCTTATTCCCATTATAATATCCATGATTGGCAATTGTTCTATTATAACTTATTATATGAATAGTACAATTCTATCTCATAAGTGGCAAATATACTTGGTTATTTACTTATTTAATTTATTCGTTGAGATTCAACTTTTTTAAAAAAAATCAATACACCATAAAAAATGAACATTTTAATTACTACTACTTACTGTATACTCCTAGTGGTATTAGAAAGGCAAGAAAGCATTAGAAGAGTAATTGATATATGGCAAAAATGGAGCATCACCCGAAGTCATAGTATACCGTCTCCTGCTCAAACTATTCATACTCTTCTTATTCTCCTGTTCTCTTAATACCAAAGCCATCAACGTAACTACCAAAGTATCTTCCTTAATGTACTTTATACTCTTGAAATGTCTCAGACTATCAACGTCATCTAGTATTTCAAAAGTTTGAACGTTCCCCTGTCTGTTGAACCTCTTGGGGAATAAATCTGATGTCAAGTCTGAAAATTTGGCAAATTCAGGTAAATTCGACTTAACGAAAGTCCTATTAAGGTAAGACGTGGATGGGGTTATATCCTGAATCTCTGTTGTGTCTTTCAGTAATGGATTTTCAGGATTAGGTTTATCGTTAACCATATCATCGCAAAGATGTGGCGGATTCGCTGGATCGTTATGTATCACTAGTCTGAACGTACCACTTCCATAAACAGACGTACACACAGACGTGCCTATCCATCTTAGCTTCGTATCTTTGTAAATACAATCGGTATACGGCTTAGATCTATGTGTAAACATTATAACTTTAAAATATCCAGGATCTTGATCGTCTATATCCAAATTTTCTGGATCCCAAGTAGGTGTTATCTCAAGAATAAATCTCTTAACACCTACTTTAATATATTTAGAGTGTATCCTACAATACTGATACTTTTCATTATCAAATTTCTTGAATTTTAAAGGATCTTGTTGTTTTAATTGTTTTAATTTCATCCTTTGATCAAATGTGAGAAATCTGTTTACCACCATATAAGGACAATTTTTCCTTACAAAAGACAGTGTTGGAGTGGAAATATGGAATAGTGGAGTGCATATATCACCTTGATCGTAAAAAGTAAGTAACGAGCTATTCTCCTCTGAATTCTTCAACTTCTCCATTACTTTATACTTACTCAAACTAAACTCCGAAGGAAATAAAAACAATCCACTCTTGAACGCTTCTGAAATAAGCGGCAAAGTTCTCTTGAAATTATACCTCAAAGTGGGTTCATTGAAAATCCTATAATTATTCCTCAACAAATCTTCATCAGCTAATACAGTAGACGTACTTGAATTCAAACTACTAACTCTCCTCAACTCTTCTAATTCGTTATATGGCCTAGGATTGATTGGTCTTCTTCTTATACGTTCTATTGCTCTTTGGTATACAGTTTCATCATAATCAGCGACTAATGTATCATCACTCCCCGGTGTTTTAACGGTATACAATTCTCCCTGTGGTGGTGGTGCTGGTGGTGGTACTTGAACACTATGTGTGAGAAGCAGCGTACTCAACTGTTCATCAGTAATGGGGACAGTAACCCTTGGTGTATGTGCATGTGTACGTGTACTTGTACGATACTCTTCTGCGTCCCTATCTCCCTCTCCTTGTTCTTCAGCTCTTGCTTCAGCTTGTTCTCTAAGACGCCGCCTTCTTTCCTGTACCTGTGCATTAGTTGAGGGTATTGATATCTCTGATCTTCTTTTCCTTCGATGGAACAAACTCATCTCACTATAAAGTATACGTGTGTGTTAGTATGGAGATAACAACGATAAGCGATATTGATGATTAATTAATTATATATATATACAATCAATTGTAAGTATATTATATTATATTAATAGATTAGAAATAATGATATGATATTGTTTAATTTATTTAACGAAATTACCGCGCTAGATAAGAGCTCTTTTTTTTTTTTTTACAAATTGTATTAAATTAGGATTAGATATATCTACAACTCAGTTTAAATAAATGTAACTTATAATTAACTATACCAGTCTAAGTAACAAAAATATACAAACTAAACTAAACTTGGATTAACTATTCAATTAATTACTTAAGCAGGTGATTGAGCTTTATATTCAACTTGCTCTTCTTCAGGTTTCATATCAACATCAATATGACCATCTTCAGCATTTCCTGTTCCCTCTTTGTTGTAATGTATACGATTAACTTCTGAATGATCAGGACATAGTTCAGCACCTCTACGACCAATCAAGTACCAAGGTAAATTAAACATTTCTTCCATTGATTCAAGAGAACGACCTGCAACCTCTGGTAAGAAGAACCAACAGTAGAACAATCCAATGATAAGTACCCCGGCAAAGAAAAAGAAAGCACCACAGTTATCCATAGCAAGTAACATAGAAGGTAATGCTTTAGAATTAGCATATTGGTTTAAGAAATGGAAAGCCATGACAATGGCAGTACCGATAGATCTTACTCTTAAAGGTAAGATTTCAGAATTGATTAAATATTGAATTGAATTCCATCCCATTGTCCAACCTATACCACTGAAATAAATAGCAGCAATGGCAGCTTGACCTGCTTTTTTCTTTGAACCAGTCATATCTCCATCTTCTGCAGCTTCTGGTACAATTGCCAAGTATAAACCAAAGAAAAGAGTAGCTACAAATTGAACTGTAAGACCAGCATACAAACAACGACGACGTCCCAAGAAATCGATTAAGAAGAATGCAGTCATGTAAGCACTAACGAATTTGACAACACCTAACACGGCAGTCATCATCATCTTATCAGTTTGCTTAGATTTACCCACCATGGCAAACAATTCAGGAGCATAAATGGTAATTGCATTGGCACCTGACCATTGACCTAACACTTGAATGGCAATACAAAGAGACATTCTATATCTAATTGATCTAACGACAAAGAGTTCTTTCAAATTACCCCAAAAAGTTGAATTTTGTAAAGTTTCAGCTTCAATTGCTAATTGTTCATTAATATCTGAAATTTCAGATAAGATGAAAGGATGATCAACTGGTAAATGTCTTATCTTACCAAAATTAATAGAAGCTTGTTCAATGTTACCCTTTTTAATTAACCATCTTGGAGATTCAATACAGAATAAGACAGAACCTATAAGTATTAAACCGGCAAGGATAATTTTAACCATTGTTGGATAAACCCATTGATTTCTTGAATCATTGGCAACGTGTAAAGCAGTACCATAATTGGCAAAATAAGCCATCATAATACCAAAATAAACAGCACCTGCAAAGATACAATTACATAAACCTCTAATTGATTTTGGAGAAACTTCAGAAAGGTATACAGGACCACAAACGACAGTTGGACCAATACCGAATAAACCTTCTAATAATCTACCAGCGTATAATTGACCCACTGAATGAGAAGTAATTTGTATAATAGCAGCGATAATCCAACAACAACAAGCTAATTGTAAAGTTCTAATTCTACCAATTTTATCACATATCCAAATGGCTATAAGTGAACCACCAACAGAACCTAATTGTACCATTGAAGTTATATTTGATTTTAAGTTTGCCAAATCTGACTTTGACTTATTTGGATCTGATAAGCCAAATTCACTTTTGAAGGCAATTTGAGCCACGGTACCAGATATACAACCTTCATCATAACCTCTAGCACAACCGAGGATACCAAAGATGAAAACAGAAAAGAATAAAGTATA
Organism: Wenyingozyma methylovora; assembly: GCA_030570175.1. Classification (NCBI taxonomy): domain Eukaryota; kingdom Fungi; phylum Ascomycota; class Pichiomycetes; order Pichiales; family Pichiaceae; genus Wenyingozyma; species Wenyingozyma methylovora. The sequence continues at coordinate 47,820 of JAJLVC010000026.1, read as the reverse complement.
GTTGTATATTTCAGGAGGGGAATTATCCGAGTTGTAGTCTAGCAGAGAGCCAAGAAAACCTTTTTTAACGTGTACAGTTTGTGTATTTTGATGATTATCGTCCAAGACTTCTTCATATTTAGAAGGGTCTTCAGAGTTTTGTGAGACTATTGAGTCGGGCATCTTTATTATATTATATTATATTATATTATTAATAGATTAGAGTATTGAGTAGAGTAGAGTAGAGTAGAGTAGAAGTAGAAGCAGAAGAAGACCAATACAGGGATATCAACAGCTTATATAGCATACAGAACAGATACCAGATATTCAACAGATCTAATAATATTCATGACACTTTAATTATATTGAGGGGAATGACCTCTGGTAAACCATTGTCAGAAAAGTACACCATCTAAATTTTATTGTGTTCTCATTGTTAGCAGCTACAGCAAATTAAAAGTTCCGTTTTTCCAATAAAAATTAACTGTTACAACAAGGGGGATTACGTAATCTTCTGGAAATTGAGGTGTGGGGTAGCTGGGGGAGAGTATGGATTAACTATGGATAAACTATGGATTAACTGTTATCTGGGTAGAGTAGAGTAGTGGGTAGAGGGATAGTAGAGTAGTGGGTAGAGGGATAGATGGTGGATTGTAGCGTAGAGACGAGTAGAGTAGAGCAGTATATAGAAAGTATATAGTAGATACTAGATACCACACTTCAAGAAGATACATCTACAATTAATCAATCAACTGACGATCTACGATCCATCTATCGAACTATCGTAGTTATACGGAATATATTACGGATTATCTCAGTTACATTGATTTTTTTACATCATTGCGGGGATCTATTGTAAGTACTACACCTTATCTTATGTCCACCAATCATGTCATTATATAATAGACCCTTAATTATCACTCCTTTACCATTCGGACTCCTATATCAATAGCTGTATATATATATATTACACATTAACCCACTTCATCTTCACCGATTAAGTACGAGTTAGCTAAACAACACTTCATTATTATTTTTGTACTCCATATTATAAATATTAACTACACTCGTAATGAGTATTAGTAGTAAGTAGTATTAAGTCTTATTACATCCATCAATTACCTACACTCACTTCATTCGTAACACTTATCTCTTCTGCCTTTTATTCCCCTCCTTCACTAAACCTTCTAAATAACTATCAATAAATTTCAACACCCTCATTTTCAAATCATCTGTTTCAACAACTATTACAATCATACCATCTGACCCAACATCATATTTAATATGTTCTTCATTGGGATACGCTATCTCATTATCAAATTTATCAAAAAATTTATTTATTTCGGTGAATGTAGTTATATTACTCAATATTCTCTCTTCTATATTATCACTCTCAATTGATTTACCTCCTTCTTCTTCTTTCTTTTCACTTAAATCTTCTTTAGCTGTGTTGAATATCTGTTTAACTAAAACAACTCTAAATTCATAATCAAGTTCATCATTTTCAGGTTCTTGATAGGGCAAGAATTCATCACTATCTTTATATGACATGATAGTTATGTTATGCTATGTTATACGTGATGTTATGTTATGTTATGTGATGTTATGATTGTATTATGATTATACTATATTTGTATAATTTATGCTATGATGATTATGTTTGAATACTATGTATTCACTATTATTGATTATCCCTTTATCCTAGATCTATCCAGTATACTAGAGTAGTAGTAGTAGTAGTAATACTCTCTCTTATTTTACTACTGATGAATTTAGTTAGTTAAAAATTTTTTGATATTGAGTGGCACACTATCAATTACTTATATAATCTCTATTAACGATACAACATAATAATACACTTCATTAATACCTCTGATCACGATTACGATATTTATTATAAGTATCGTATCCATATCCATATCCACCTTGTCCTCCAGTCGGACCTCCTCTGAATCCTCTTTCTCTATTATCTCTATTTCTATAATCTCCTCCTCTCTGATATCCATATGTCTTTTGATAATTTGTAGGTGGTGCAAACATTTGATTTCTCTGATATGAAGAATACCCTCCTCCATATTCATTGCTCTTATAACTTTGTTGTATTTCTTTATGGTTTTCACTGTGTCTTTGTTGTTGTTGTTGTTGTCTTGTGTAATGTCTACCACCTAATCCTCCACCAAGCCATCTTGGTTTCCAGTTCTTAACAACTCTACCTCTTTCTATATCTACTATTATCTTTCTATCCTTAATTGTCATACCATTACCTTTTTGAAATGCAATTTTAGCATCATTTTCACTTTTAAATAATATAAAACCATATCCTTTACTCTTATTACTAAGTTTATCTCTTACGACTCTTATACTTTCTATCTCTCCAAAACTTGAAAAAGCTTGACTTAACTCAACTTCATCAATATCGTAGTTTAACCTACCAATGAATATTGTCTTATAAGGATCTCCATTTATATGTGGATCATTTTCTGAATTCCAATTGACTAATCTCTCTTGTAATTTTTTATTATATTCTAATTTCAAAGCATCTTTTTGCTGCTTGGCCTTGGCGCCTACTTGCCCATCATCATCTGGCTTACTGAACTCTTTAGAATACTTGTATAATAAACCTTTGAACGATGATATCCCACTGATTGAACATGTCTTTCTTTGTTCTATAGGGTAATCTATCTGTGGTAAATACTGTATCGGTTGCTTAGGCGCAAATAACTTAACCACAGTATCACTGAACTTTGAATCTGTCTGTGTTTGATTCATCTTACTCTATCAATTAATACCTTAAATACCTCTTTACTTCAATGATTGATATATCTATCTATTTAATCAATCAATCTAGTTTAACCCACTCTGGAAAAATTGTTAAGATGGGTCGTGGGGAAGAGAATATGTTAGATATGTGAAGTTATAGCCTTTGGAGTTGATAGTGTGTCTTACTTTTGCGTTATTGATGGCGGTATTCACTACATATACGATCAAGAGGATGTCAGTTATTCAGTGATACTACTTATAGAACAACAACTATCATAGTATTTGCAATACTGTATAGGTTGGCCAAGTTAAATCTCTCTAACAGCCGTGCACCATTACTCAGAGACACCCAACTTTAATTTACGTGTATCAGATTTATCATACTGATTTGGTAAACAGTGTATAATCATTTTACATTCACCATATCATTATTCATACTAACCATTGATCCATAATGTCTCACTCTAGCTCACAGGAGTCTGAGATGAACCCGATATACTCAAACTCTTCCAAGAGACACGATGAAAATCTCCATTTATCACATTCTGCCTCAAATTCAACATCAGCGTTAACTGATAGATTGAGTCCATTATCAAATGGTAAGAAACATAATGCATTGAACTTTGACATAGATGAATTGAAATATAAAGAGTCGAAGGGGGACGGTAACTTACCTAAGACAGACAGACCACGTTTTGCATTACTGGTATTACTATATTTACTACAAGGTATACCAATTGGTTTAGCCTTTGGATCAGTACCGTTTTTGCTTAAATCAGGTAGTTTATCATACTCACAAGTAGGTATATTCTCACTAGCTTCATACCCATATTCCTTGAAATTATTATGGTCACCTATCGTTGATTCGGTATTTTTCAAAAAATTAGGAAGAAGAAGATCTTGGATTATTCCAGTACAAGCTATTAGTGGTATTACTTTAATTTGGCTTGGAACCGATATTGATATTGTATTACAAAACGTTAGTGCTAACTTGTATAAGCTAACTTACACTTTTTTCTTCTTGATATTGTTATGTGCTACTCAAGATATAGCCGTTGACGGATGGGCATTAACTATCTTATCACAGGAAGCTTTGAGTTATGCTTCCACAGCTCAGACAATTGGTTTAAATACCGGTTACTTCTTATCGTTCACTGTTTTTCTAGCGTTAAGTTCTCCCGATTTTGCTAATTCTTACCTACGTTCTACTCCTAAAGATACTGGCTTATTCAGTTTGGGCGACTATATGTCTTTCTGGGGTTGGATGTATATCACTGTGACTCTACTAGTGGCTCTTTTCGTTCCTGAAGATCCACCATTTGCTAATTCTAAAAAATCAACCTCTGATGATCCACACTTTGATGACTCAAACATCCCATTGGTAGATTTCGATCAAAATAATAGAGAATTACCTGCTTATAAATCAGAACCTGTTGCCACTACTCCATTTACTACATTAAAATCAGTTTATGTTAAAATGTGGAAAGTTTTACAATTACGTAATGTAAGATTATTCGTTATTGTACATTTAATCTCTAAAATTGGTTTCCAAGCAAATGAAGGTGCCACTAATTTGAAATTATTAGATAAAGGTTTTTCAAGAGAAGATTTGGCAATTACAGTACTCATAGATTTCCCATTTGAGATTATATTTGGATATTATTCAGCAAGATGGTCAACTGGAGATGAACCTTTGAAACCATGGTTATATGCTTTCCTAGGAAGAATCCTGGCAGCTTTCATTGGTCAAATCTTAGTTTGGTGTTTCCCAGCAAGTGGTAAAGTTAACACTCCTTACTTCCTCTTTGTCATTTGTCAACATTTACTCGGTTCATTCATGTCAACTGTTCAATTTGTTTCAATATGTGCATTCCATACTCAAATCGCTGATCCTGTAATTGGTGGAACTTATATGACTACTCTTAACACATTGAGTAATTTAGGTGGTCAATGGCCTAAAATTATTGTCCTAAGTTTAATTGATAAATTAACAGTGGCTCACTGTGAACAAGTATCTACAATTATTTCTCCAATCGACCCAGTCAATCCATTTTTAGATAAACCATACTACAACTGTGTAACATCTTCTTTGAAAGATCAATGTGTTAAAGCCGGCGGTGTTTGTAACACCTCAAGAGATGGTTACTTCAGTACAAATATGCTTTGTATTACCATTGGTTTGATACTTTACTACGGATGGATAAGGAGGACAGTGAAATACTTACAAAGTTTACCAATAAGTGCATGGAGAGTGGGCAAGAGCCACTTACCAATATAGTCATAATCATTCTTTCATAATTCATATACATATATATATATATATTATCCTGTCTATATATAATTAGAGTTCTTTAAAAAGTTTCTAGGTAAGTAATATACTAAAACTATACCCAAATAAGTCCAGAAAAGTCCAAATAATTTTTCAGCTATAGAATGGAAATGAATACTAGTCATCAAAAGCATCCATAACCATAAGCAACATAATGATAATACTGAAACTAGTGGATATGTAATAACATTGGTTAATAAATGTTCCCAGTTTTTAGCATTGTAATCTCTAACAGTATCGTTTTTCAATTTAAGAAACTGGAATTTAATATCTTTGAATGAATAGTTAAAATTAATCAGTTCGAAAAATAAAAATAAAGAAGATAAAGATAATAAGAATACATGACCAGAAGGATCATGTCCACCGTGCCATCTTCCCTTTAATGAACGACACATCTGTGAACTAATATGATTAGCATGGTAATAAGCATCACTCTGTACTTTAAAAGGTTCCAGTTCGTCAATTATATAATCCATCAAAGTAAACTTATTTGCATCTGATAATTTAGATACTTGTGCTTGTGGGATGTTATAACATTTACCCCCAGTGAAAATAAAGACTTTGTCCATGATAGGGAGTCCAAAACACCATTGTGTGTATAAGTACCAACATAAAGTGGCTAAGAAGTACCTTGAAATTGACTGTACTGGGACCCTGTTTTGTAATTTATATCTATTTATCAAGAGTACAGCGAACACAAAAGTTGTCCAACCCCAACCATTCTTAACAAAGATAACATTGAACAAATTCTTCTTTGATGTGAAGTAGTTCTCTACTTGATCTTTAGGTGATAAGAGGTAAATTAACTGCCCTAGAAATATAATAACTGGGTAAATCAAACATATTGCTACTTCTGATTTAGCTAATTTTGTGACCTTAGCAACTTGACCTAAAGCTGAGTCAATAGTGGCAACATGAGACGCCACTATGTCATTGTTGTTCCTCACTTTTGGTGTTCCCTTCATAGCAGGGCTTGTATCTGAGACCATAATCTGGTGTTTGTAGATGATGGAGAAGAACTGGGAGAAGAGTAGTTTAGAACGGCAAATTGAAAAGGTGTACTTTAAATTCCACAGCCACAAAAAATGTTGGAGATCAATGCGCCACTACAATCAATAGAAAGTTATTTTGGAGAACTGATGATGAAGAAGACGTTCCTTCTGATAACGCATTCTACTACTAATAAAGCCACCCAATATCAGTAACTCGCATATACATAATACACCAACATGGATGAACTACCGACTAGGTGGGAAATTGAACTTGAGGTGAGTATTTTCCAACCCATTTTCATCAAATTGTTTTCAGATTCACTAACACCAACTCAGTTTGTTCAATCCCTTGCAAACATGCAATATTTGACTTACCTTGCACAGACAGGATACCTAGAAGATCCAACGTTTCTCAATTACTTGAACTATCTGGAATACTGGAGAGATCCAAAATTTGCCAAATATTTAATGTAAGTATTTTACTCTATTACACAAAAATAGAATTCATTACTAACTTGTTTGATTAGATACCCAAATTGTTTACATATTCTCACTCTACTACGCTCACCAAACTTTAGAAAAGAAATATCGAAGAGTGATGTCAGCTCTATAGTGTATAATGACATGGTGGAGAGATGGAGGGAACCATTGACACACGATTCACCAAAACATACACTTCCTGAAACAAAACAAGATGACCAACTAGATGGGAATATTGAAACTACTACAAACGGTACTACTGATAATGAGAAAGCTAGTGCAAGCGAAGCTAAATCTCTTGAATCCGAAACTGCTTCTGTACCAACTGCAACTGCTACGCTAGATGCCACTCTTCCCACAGATGCTTCCGCCGACTCTGGTCAACTAAACTCTTCGGTACAGTGATGTTGGTATTGAATTGGCTGTTTAGCATTTGATATCTCTCTATATACTTCCTCTTACATAGCTATAGTTGTACTTATAATACCATATATCTTAGATGATAAATCTACATGTCCACTTTTTCTTCTGTGCACCATTGTAAAAAATTCGGAATGATCGCACATTTAATTTCAATTTCCAGTTGTAAAGGAGGCCCATAGCCTTCTTCACTTAGTTTCAGTTTCATCAATTAATTATCGCAATCACACACAGTTTGGTAGAGAGATATACTCCCGAATTGGAATTGTATTGAAGGACGGTAAAAATATCAACAGAAAAAAAGCTGAACCAATACTCAAGAAATGTCTGCTCCAATCCAACTTAACTTATCCAAGGATCCAATCTATGATCATTGTTTCTCATATGATCGTAAAACAGTAGCCATCACCAAAAAGACAGATGCTGAAATTTACGATGTTTCAGCTGCTGGAAAACCAAAGTTAATTGCTACTTTGAAACATCACGATAAGGCAATTACTGCTATTGATATCTCTAAAGATGGTAAAATTGTTACTTGTTCTCAAGATCGTAATGCTTTAGTTTGGGAACCATTACCAAATGGTGAGTATAAACCAACTTTAGTCTTGTTACGTATTAACAGATCTGCCACATGTGTTAGATGGTCACCTAATGGTCAAAAATTTGCCGTTGGTTCCTCTGCTAGAGTCATTGCAATTTGTTATTTTGAACTTGAAAACGATTGGTGGATTTCAAAGCATATCAAGAAACCTTTAAAATCCACTATCTTGTCTGTTGACTGGCATCCAAACAATGTCTTACTTGCCGCATCTTCTACTGACGGCCACGCTAGAGTCTTCTCAACATTCATCAAAGCCGTTGATTCCAAACCAAGCGCTACCATTTGGGGTGAAAGATTACCATTCCAAACTTTATGTGCTGACTACACTTTGCATGGTTGTTGGATTCATGACGTTGCCTTTGCACCATCTGGTGATTTTATTGGATGCGTTGGCCATGATTCCTCTGTTACTTTTATGTATCCATCAGGTAACCCAGAAGCTCCAGAACAACCAGCCGCTCTTCTCAAAGTTAAAACTTCTTTCTTATCATTTAAATCCATTTTATTTGTTAACGAATCAAAAGTTGTCGTTGCTGGTCATGACTGCCATCCTGTTGTTTTTGAAGGTGATCATAACGGATGGTCTCAATCTTATTCTATTGATGATCCAGAGTCCAATAGAAAATCTGCAAGTGAAGTCCAACAATCTGCTTTGAACATGTTCAGACAATTAGATTTGAAAGGTGGTAATGATCAAACTAAAAATTCTTCAGCATTATTAACTGTTCATCAAAACACTATCAATAGATTGAGAAGTTTCCAAGCTGATTCTCGTGGTGTTTTAAGATTCAGTTCTTGTGGTAATGATGGTAAAGTTGTTATCTTTGATGTTTAGATTATATATATATAAATTTATGTATGATTATGTTTTTATGAATAAAAATTATTATTCTAAGTTACATGTATATTAATAGTAAAACTTTGCAGATATATATTTGTAGTTATTCGATATATAATAAAGACTTTTTTACATACAACACTAATTAAAAATACAGAAGATCGAAAGGAGGATAGCGCATAGTTTAACAAACTATTCATTTAATATATATTTTATCCTTTGATTAGTAGTCTTCAAGTCTGGAAGCTTCAGCAGATGCACCAATAGGACCGTCTTGTTTTCCATTTTGAACAATCTTGAAAACAGAACTTTTGAAAATAGTTGACATGGTAGCCATTTTAGTTTCTAAGACTCTAAGGGTATCAATAGCAGTTTTATTTGAACTAGTTGGAGAATCAATGGACTTATTGAGATTTTCAATTTCCTTTGATAAGGTTTCCATGGTTAAGGCTAATGTTTGATATTCTTTAAGAGTCTTAATCTCTGTTGGGGTAAGCTGCTCTGAAAGTGTATCAAAGTCAATGGCATGAGCAGAAGCGGTTGATGTTTGTTGTTCGAGTGATGTCATGTTGCTGTGCTATGTCTCTGGGTACAGTTATCGAACTATAATCGCGTGCTTCTAAAGGAACTTTGTTGATAAGATCAAACGATTAATTCTCTTCTCTGATCGGCTCCACGTAATGAACGTATTTACAATCTTATTAAGGGAATTAGAAATAGTCCAGTTTCTAAAATCGACGCGAGTAAAAAATTTGATCCTTCTTTTTTTTTTTAACTGAAAAAGATTTGACAGATTGCCGGATTGGGAATTAATACTTTAAACAAAAATTTCGTGGATTTAGATGAAACATTGATTAAAGTACATATATAGATAGTTATATAAAGCTGAAAGCAAGAATATACACGAGAAATGAAAACATTGTAGTTCTTATATAGATTTCAAACTAAAGCACGTTGTTCCTCATTCAAAATTTCACCATTTTCAAAATAATATTTGTGGTTGATTAAAATTTCTGTACAAATTTCCTTGTTACTATCAAAAGGAGTCACATTTGGAGACATCAATACTGAAAGAGCACTAACACTCATCTTATTGACATCCTTGTACTTGAGCACTTCTTGCAAATATGAAAATATGACGTAAAGAACATCTTGATTGACTTGAGGTAATGATTGTAAAACCATCTTAATCTTTGGTACAGTTTCTGAATAATCCTTGGAAGCACATAATTCTATTAATTGTTGAGACTCAGCTTCTGGAATGAGCAACGAAGAGAGAGTTCTTAAATATCTCTTCAACAGAGTAGCAACTGAATGAACATCTGGTAGTGTAGTTAATGTAAAGTAATCACAATCATGAGCTTCATTGAATATCTGTTGAATTTTGTTAATTTCCAACATCATACCATTTAATCTAAAGATACCTTCATGTTGAACAGCTGATTGTTTAGTCAAGTAATCGAGTGATCTATAAACAACGGATGGAACATGTTTGCCATGAAATTCAAATGGTGGTGACAACTCAAGACCTTTTTCAAGAGTAGAACCAAACATTTTATTAGAAGAATCAACAGCTTTTGAGAAAGTACCCATTTGAGGTGTCATTGAAGCATCTAATGGTCTGCCATTCAGAGACGTTGACATTCCCATATTTGGTGGTGTAGATATAGTACTTGGTCCAGTACTTGAATAAGGCATTGCTTTGAACTCTAAGATGGAACCACCGTTGTTGGTAGATGTGCTGTTTGTAAGAGTAGTTCCACCATTGCTACTCATTGAACCATTGATAGAAGGTGCAATTGAATCACGAGATTGACCTATATGACGTTTGATACCAAAGAAAGACTTGCTAGTACTGGTTGGTGTTTCACTAACAGGAGTACCAGGTTCAGTTTCAGATGTGACTGGGATAGCTGGACTATTAGATGAACCATTACTTGCCAAGGAGATTTGATCATCAGCTAAAGCGGTATACTTTTGTATAATTCTCACCCATTCTTCAGCATCATAAACAGATTCAGCATATAAAGTGAAATGCTTAGAAGCCTTAAACTTACTTTTCTTCTTTCTTTGTACAGTCAATACTTGACCATCTCTGGTGACTTGTAAATCGTTCAGATGAAATAGATCACCAGCACTCTTTGAGCCAACTTCATGAAAAACAACAGTTCTTTCAATAGTATCAAGAACACATTGACATAGTCTATAAGATTTTTTCATACCTTTTATAAGTTGAACAAACATGAAAACTTTTTCATCTAAATTGACAGCTTCAACATCTGGTTTGAATAATGAGTTGAACATTTTCCATGGTGATGAATCTTTTGGTAAATGTCTCATCAACCTACATAATTCAGCAATATACATTCTGATAATTGTCTTTTTGCCATCCCATGCTGGTGGATCTATCTTCAAGAATGAATCAGCTGTCGGTAATTCGGGTAAGTTCATGAAAAGCTTGACTGGATAAGACATTCCTGATTCATTAGCTCTTATCATTTCAAATCTCCTAAAATCAGCGTCTCTTTCAAGGAATTTGGAATATGGTTGTGCCACTGGATATAATGGCGTCACCTCACCTCTTTCATTATGATTCACCATGAATGATATTGTTGGATCATTTGATTTCGTAAGAATTGCTTCAGCATCTATCACACTGACAACAGTAATCATGGTGGTATCAATAACATCTGATAGATAATCAGGTTCATTGTCATATGAGGGCTTGGAAACATGTTGTCTGATTGGCATTTGTTTCTTTGGAGATGTTGGAGGATATGGATAACTAACGTTGCTAACAGAATTGTGATATTGAGGAGCTTGTGATTGCTGAGGTGATCTAAATTGAGCTTGAGGAGATTGTTGAGAATAGAATGAAGCTTGAGGAGAACGTTGTAAATTTTGTGCCATATTATTCACAAATGGAGAAGACTGTTGTTGAAATTGAAGAGGAGGAGGTGGAGCTTGTCCCATACTGACAATTGAAAGTTTCTTATGCGTTGGAGTTTCGATGATTGATGGTGATCTCTCCTCGTAGTTATTGATACTTTGTGATGGTGTCGAAAGTCCAGCTGCAATATTTCTTAGATTTACTGGAGATGCTGGTTCTGAATAGAGGGAGTCATGATCAACTTTGGTGAATGAGTTTCTCTCTTGTATCATACTGTTATCAAAAGGAGTATCAGGAGGTTTGATATCATCGTTACCATTAATTTTAGGGGTTTCTGGTTCAATCTGAGGAGTCTCTGCAGATCTGATTATGGGAGTAGCTTGATCAACAGGTGCTTCTAAATTTGGTACTTTTTGAATATTCAATCCCAAATTTTCTGTTTCAATATAATCACCATTTTCTTCATTTAGATTTGAATCAACATTATCTTTACTTTCATTCTCGAGGTAAGTTGAATATATATCACCAGGTTCCTCTTCATTAGAAGCATCTGCTTTCTTTTGAGGTGTATTCATAATATTCTTGTAGTATGGTTGATGTGTATTAGATTGTTTCTCTTGTAAGTTAACAGATGATGCACTATCGTTGAAATAAAAGTCATTATCAGCTTCGCCTTGTTCATGTTCACTAGAACCATTGTTACTATGTATATTGGTACTTATACTACTATTGCTTGCACTATTGCTCATATACTCCCTTCTCAAAGGTGATGCTGGGGATACTCTGTCTTCTGGAGTATGCGTGGCCCTCATTGGGGAGCTCTTTCGTGAACTTCTTGGTCTTGGTGAAGATCCCATTATAACTTGTGGAAGTACATTGTTTGATCTCAATACATTACTTGAATTTAATGGTGGAGATGGTGAGGCAGGGGGAGAGGAGAACATCGAACCCATATTTGATGAGGTTCCATGTTTCAATTTCAATGGACTTAGCACTTTAGTTGGAGACCCAAGCTTTCCTTCAACATCAGAATATGTGGAACTAGTAATCGATGGAACTGTAGAAACTCTAGCTGCAGCATTACTTTCTTTTGTTTTCCGCCTCTCACTTCTTTGAGGAATTTCCAAAAATGGAGATGAGCCAGTGGGAGTGGATATCATATTTGGTGGTGCTGTTTCATTAGTTGGAGTAACAAGTGATTCATCTATATCTGATTGTGGACTATTAACTGTATTTTCCATAACTATAGGAGTTAAAGATGATGTTCTAACCAAATGTTCTGATGCTTCTGGTAAGCCAGTGCCTTGAACATCAAGGGGATTGCTTGCAACTTCCTTTGCCTTTTCAACAGCAGATGCTTCCAATACAGGTGTACTTAACTCTTTCAATTGCTCAATATTGGTATTTTCTGATGGGATGCGTACTTCTGTTGCTTGATTTGCTTCACTTTGATCCTCAGGTGATATAATCGGCTCGGATTCAGACCTGTTGATAGAAGAGGCAACTTGTTTATTCAGCTCCTCAATTATCTTGTCCTTTCTAGCTAGTTCTCTCTTCAATAGATCAATCTGACTCATCAACGATTCATTATCACTTTGTAGAGAAAGACAATTTGAACATGTGTGCACCTCCTTCATTGGGGATTCAGATGCTAAGGGATTGGCCACAGAGGGTTCTTCAAGATAATTGTCTGGTACCATTGCACTCATGATGCACAATTATTCAACAGTAGCTATCTATACTTGTATACTATTGATTAACTGACACCGATTAATTCTCTTTACTTAAATTTCAATGATGAAACACAGCTCTTACCGTTAGATTCATCGATGTAATTTAGAAGCAAAGCGCGTATGAAATAGCTAGTTGTCTTTTTTCGGACAAAAAATAATTTTTAAAAATTTAAGTGAAACTGACTCAATTTCCTTTTATGGCTGTTGACAAATTTCTTACAAGTTTTGAGAATATGTTAAAGTTTCAACGTATTAGTTAATATATTTATTGCATATATCGTAGAGTTAAGTAATTATATATAAAAATGTGTGAATATTCTTGTAGTAGCTCAATCTTTGCGCTCATCGAGGAAAGAAGGCACATTTTTGCCCTTTTCCTTCTCTAAGTCAACAAACTCTTCCCAAAGTTTTACCAACTGCTTCTTTTCTTCTTCTTCTATTCCGAGCTTTTTATTGAGAGACTCGATTTCCTGCTTGAGCATCTCGTTCTCTTTGGCAGCTTTTTTCAGTTTACCAGCCCATTTAGTTTCATAACCTTTCTTCAAGATGGCGACTTTGCTTTCGTGCTTCATCGAATATTGGACATACAAGTCTTGTGCTAAATGTTGCATACTATCTTCGAGTTCTTTTTCGTGATCCTTGATTTTCAGTTTGGCAGCTTCAAGTTCAGATCTCAATTCTAATATCTCTTTTTGTGATTCGGTGGCGTCACCTGATTCCATTTGTTGTTCGATAAGATTATTAACTTTTTCCTTCAAATGAGCGATAGTTTTGTTTTTAGATTCAATTTCTGCTTCTTTTTCTAAGGTGATTGATTCTAATTGAGTTCTTAATAATGATATAGTCTTTTCAGAAGTATGAGATTGCTCTGTGGACTTTTCCTTCTCAGATTCGATAAGTTGATTTGCCTTTTTCAGTTCTTCAACAAGTTTTTCAACCTCTTCTCCAGATTTATCGGTAATTTGGTTATTCAACTCTTCAATAGTTGATTCTAGGGAGAGGATGGTAGCTGCCTTTTCTTCGAGTGTTTTTTCAAGAGAATCCTTAATATCAGTAAGTTCTTTCACAATAGTATCTTTCTCCTCGACTGTCTTATTCAATGATTCAATAGTACCACCCAATTCTTCAACTTTCTTTTGTAACTCAGAAGCCTTGGATGATGATTCTGAAGATTGAGTTTGAATTTCGGACAATGTGGTATTTGCTTGTTCATTTTCAGCTGCTAATTCAGTAATTTTAGCTTCCTTTTGAATTAATTGCTCTACGGAAGCTTCTTTTTCTTTAGTAACTTCTTCTAATTGTCTTTCAAGAGAGCTTAACTTGTTGTTTAATTCTTCCTTTAACTCGGCAAAAGAAGTCTTTTCTGAACTGATAGTTTCTTTCAGCTCTTCAATGGAAGCTTCTAATTTAGTGTTTTCTGCAGTTAAAGATGCAATTTCAGAGACTTGCTCTTCTACTGACTCAGTTAACTTGGCTATTTCTTCTTTCAAACTGTCACGTTCAGCAGTTAAAGATTCTATTTTGGTATTGAGTTCATTATTTTCAAGTTCCTGAGACTTTGCATGTGACATTAATTGTTGATAAATATCCTTATATTTTTGTAACTTGGCTTCCAAAGAAGTAATAGTACGTTTTTGGATTGAGATTTCCTTTGCTGATTTCTTAGCAGCCTCTTGTAAAGCAGCGGTTACCATGGCTTTAGATTCATTGGCATCAGAGATATTTGTTTTCTCGATGTTTAGTTCATCTAGTCTAGAAGAAAGCGCCTGAATTTTTGAGCTGGCGGTTGACAGCTTTTCTGTAAGTTCAGTGACTTCTTCATTTTTTGTCTTGATTGTGATTTGTAAGGATTCAATTCTAGACTGGAGTTGACTGTTCATTTTGGAAACTTGTGACTGACTATATACTGGAATTTCGTCTTCATTAGCTGGGTATTCAGTCATTTCAACCTCTTCGTTTTCCTCTTCGTTGTCAATCATACCATCAAGTTCATCTAACGGAGACAAACTTTTCTTGTGATTGTTTTGTTCAGTAAGCTCGTTACTGTCCTCTTCAACTAATGCAGAGATATCTTGAATCCCAAAATCTTTTTGTTTCAACTGAGAAAGGTCTTCCTTTTCAAGTTCAACATCTTGTTCAATGAAACTTCCATGACTAACATTGGCCAAAGGGCTGTTTTCAATATTCAAGACAACTGAGTCACCTGGATGCTTCAAATCAATTTGAGATGGTTCCAATAGTCTGCTACGATGCTCTCTAGAAGGAACAGTCAGATTTTCGTTAACTCTAAGTGGGGTGGAAAGATCAGCAGATGTACGTGACTTTTTCACACTCTTTTCAGCATTAGCACCTTGATCAGATGTACGCTTGTTGGTCATTCTAGTTTGATGTGTTCTAACAGGGGAAGTATCAATATTGTCAAGATTCCCATCTCCATCACCTTCAGCAAGTTCTTCCTCTTCTTCTTTTTCTGTTTGCATGATGATTTTTCCTGTTAGGTTGTCTTTTGAAGGAGAGACAGCATTCTTGTTTTCCTTTTCTTCCAATAAAACTCTAGTCAGATCCTGTTTAGCAGCCTTCAAGGAGTCAATCTTCTGGTAATTGACAGAGTCTCTAACACAAGTCAACGGAGCTCTTTTCGCAGTAGAAAATGAAAATGGAACAACTTGAGTCCTTTGAGGTGATACTGATTTTCTTCTGTTGATAGAGTTTCTAGTTTCGTGTTTATAAGTAAGTCCATGTGCAATTTGCTTTAAAGAGCCTGGATTCTTAGTTTCAGCGGTCATGGACGCGATGGGCTTTGTTGGAGAGAAGGACTCAGCTTGAGCTAACTCTCTCTTTGCAGCACCATCTTCCTGTTTAGATGGTGAGGATAAAGTACTCATGATTCGTGTCCGTTAATAACTGTTTGGTAGAGTGTAGATGAATTGTAGCAGTATCTTGATGAGTTGTAGAAGTTCATTAAAAACTTCAAAACATAAACAAAACACGCTCCTTTACGAAATTTAAAAAGCGGTGTGCTCTTATTAAAATTAATTTAATAGTTACCCGGATGTGGATAGAAAATTACAAAAGCAGAAACTGGAAATTGTGTAAGGAGAAGTGGTTCCTGAATACTTGTAAGTCTGGTTGATTGTTGTCTAATCAGGTGGTAAGTGGATACTGCTGAGCTACAGAATGTCGAACAAGGAAGCGGTAAGTTATATTCAGTTTTTAATCTTGGTTTTCCAGCTTTTGATAGCCTGTGAGAGTCCTTGAGATCATTGGAGCAAGAGTCTTTGAGTGATATGATTACTAACAATAGATTATATGATTAGGCTGAATTATACGAAAGAATCATAGAGGAGGTGATCCAAGAGTCGAGACAAGACTTTGAAGACAGTGGAATTGATGAACAGACGTTACAGGACTTGAGAAAAATATGGAGAGAAAAGTTGAGTCACACTAAGGTTGCCACATTTGTCTGGGATACTGTCAAACCAGATGAAGATGACTTCCCATTGAATAATACAAATGTAAATCAAAATGACCAAATATTCGGTGATGCTGGGTTAATGGGCAGCGGCGCCCCAGGTTCAATAACTGATCAATTGCATATACCTCAATCAGATATAACATTACCAAATATAAAATCAGAAAATGTAAATGGGATCGTGTTACCAGGACAGACAGATGGTGCTATAAACACAGGCGATAGACAAATAGAGATAACTGTTGATCTTGCAGATGAACAGGCGAAGAAGAAATGGGAGAAGAAGATGCAAAAATTACGTAAAATAAAAGCTGCGGATGGTGCAAACGGAGATGATGACGATGATGATGATGATTCTGATCTTGGAGATATTGACTCAGATGAGATTAATTCCGATTTAGATGATCCAGATGATGACGATAATGGATCAGATGAAGACAATGACGACCCAGAAGTTAATATCATGCTCTGTTTGTATGATAGAGTACAGAGAGTGAAAAATAAATGGAAGTGTAACTTGAAAGATGGATTGGCTAATATTGAAGGCAAGGATTACGCTTTCCAAAAGGCAAATGGTGAATCCGAGTGGTAATCAGTCGTTTGACACCAATCTAAAATTGATGTTCTATACATAGATTTATGCGTTTTCTCTCTATTTTGTATACCAATTTAATCATTTATTATATTTAACGCTGAACACTTATATATCCGATTTTACAAAACTTTCAGAAGGAATATCCTCGAGTTTCATAAAATTTTCTTTCTCTCTACTTTGTAAATTCTTAGCTTGACTTCTAGTCACCCTTTCAGCGGGTACAATTTCTTCAGGAGTAGTAGTGCCACCTCGTGAAATCTTAGTCTCTGGTGGAGTAATAACAGAACCTGGAATCATTGCTCTACCAATCATACAAACAGAGTTAGACCAATTAGTCAATGGAGACTTGGCTGGATTTTTGACTGAAGTCCATTTTGGTTTACAACCTTTGACAAGCTCCTTAACGATTTTCTCATCACCCCATGCATTTTGCCAAGGAAGAGATTGTAACCCTATCAGATGTGCAAATACACCTGAAGTCAATGCGCCATCTGAGTATCCACCTTCAAGGTATGAAACCAACTTACCTTCACTATACTTATTGGCCAATTGAACAGCATCTTGTGTAAACCTGGAGTAAAAGGATGTTGGAAGACTAACCTTGTGTCTTTGCATTGAATGTGTCTCGTATTCAGATCCATCAAAACCAGCTGAGATTACAACCAATGCGCTGAATGGTGGTGGAACATCATTTTGAGATTTCGATTTGGCCAATAATTTTAAACGCACCTTATCATATTCTTCACGTTGTTCACCAAGATATTCTCCAGCTTTTGTAATAAGTTCTTTGTAGCGGTTCTCATATAGTTTGTCAAAGTCTTCCTTTGTTTTGTAGGGCTTCAAGTGTACATTCCACAAACATAGATCATGTGCCATAAGACATGTAGAAGCATTCTTAATATTACTAGCAACAGCATATCCATTTTCTGTGGGGAATGAGTTTATATCATGCAATGAAAAGTAACCAACTTTTGGACCTCTAGGATCTCTCTTACCATAATCATCATAGCCTTCAGTATCCTTTTCATCACCAAACTCTGGCTTGAATCCCGCTTGTTCCCAACATATATCTTGAGACCCATCACCGTGGTGTAAGTCAAAATCTAAAATGACAGCATGTGTCAATTTATACTTTTCATGTGCATACATTATACCTATATGAGCATTATTAATGAAACAAAACCCAGATGGTGCACATGGATGTGAATGATGACCTGGAGGTCGTATAGCTACGAATGCTCTTTTTTGTTTGTTTGTAAAGATGGAATCAATGGAAAGCTCGATGGCACCAACAACACCTTCTAAGGTGGCTAGAGTTTGACTGGTTAAATATATGTCCCCTTCATTCCAGTCATCATCAATTTCTAGTTCCCCCTTCTCTAACTTAGCATCTGCATCCTCACAAAGTTTTACCAAATTATTCATCCATTCCAATCCATGAATCTTTAAAACATGTGAAGAGCGAAGAGAACTTCTCATAGATGAAGAGCGTAAGGTGAAGTAAGATGGAAACATAGTTAACGCTGCTGTGATTCCAATGGAAACAGCTAACAATCTCTGAGGCCTTTCAACAATTGTAGATATATAGTTCTTGCTGACCCACGGGCGCGCAAACTTGTGTTTCAAAGAAACAGGCGACAGAATGATCAGTGCTCTTTCAATATCAGACTCGCATTTAACTTGGGAGTTTACCAATTCTTTATGTGACTCTTTGAACTCTTCAAATAATGTTTGAAATTCATGTAACGTTTCATCTTCAGAGAGATCACTGACTTTTTCTGTCTTAATTGAACTTGACCTTATTTTCTCTATCAATTCTGGGGAAGAAAGAATTTCTTCACCGATTTTGAGCGATCTCAAGCCAGCCGAAAGTTGCTCTTCCGCTGATCCTTCCATTATTGTGATGTTCTTCTGTTTCTTGTTTATCACTGTTGTTTAAATCACAGTAGTTGTAAAGAAGTTGTATAAACAGTTCTAATTCTATTCTTATCTAAAATTATACAGTACGTAATTTAAATAGGTAAACAAAAAATGATAACAAAGCAGATTCGCGATTATCTCCACAAACCTTTGTTAATCAGTCAGTTCAAGTGATACATCATTTTAATGACCCATCAGACACTCTATTGAGATCGCCGGCTGTTGTAGTAGTCTCCATACCTTTCTCCTTTGGCTCAGCTACCGCTGGGACGTATGTTTGACCGTAGCCTTGCATTCTCTTTTTCCACCAACGCTTGGTGTTCCCATCGGAGAGATCTTCCATATGGAGCATTTTATCATCATCATCATCATCGTCATCTTCACTACGCTCCTTTTCAAATATTTCTCTAGAGCCACCTTCAAGTAACATCCTTATTTGTTCTGACTTCTTCAATTTACCTGATGTAGCATCCATAGTTTTCTTTTCCACTAAATACTTTCCACCAAGCATCAAATCTTTCGCAACAAGCTCCCTTGTACGTCCAAGAGATTCTATGTCCGCGACTCTCATGATTGTTTCACTTAACAAGTCATCAAATCCAGGTTGACTAGCAATTTCATGAAAGGCTCTCATCATTGGTATACTATCTGCACGCACTCTGGAATGTGAGTCAATAGCAAAGATATTCAAGTTATCTAACTGTTGCATATAATCAGGTCTAGTCATCACTTGACGAGCCCTCCAGAGAGGCAACTCTGGCAGTACATGATCACTGAAAGCTTTCTGTTGCACTTCATTGGGACAGTCTCTAAGTTGTCTCATTCTCTCTCTATCCATTTCTACAAATTCACGCATCAGTAACATCGCAGCAGTTGAGAATTTACCACTCTCCATGACATCATCATCCATATCTTCTCCTAAAAGACCACATTGATTTAAAAACCATGTTTTTTCTCTGTCAATTAAGGCATTACATGCAGCAATCATATCCTCGTGACCAGCAACATGTGTTATATGTTGCGGTCTACCTCCAATTAAGTCAAATACTTGATTATATTCTTCCTCGGTGGCAGTTTTATTGAAAGATTTGAGTCTGGAAACATTTAATGCGTCAATTGCCTCACTTCTCGTTAAATCTTTGAAATTGATAACTTCTAGTCTTGTACCCAATTTCTTCAATCTTTCATATAGCCAGTAATCATCTGAATTGAAAATCATTGTAACCAACCCAGAACCACTTAAAGATTCTGCTTTTTGCTGTAGTAACTCGACAATTTTGGTGTTTTCATCATCATGACTTAGTAAATGGGCATTATTGAATATCAAAATTAGCGGCGTTCCTGTCTTTCTAACCTTTTGCAGTGCAACTTCCTCTAATTTATTGAAAGCTCTCTCTATATCTAACAGCGCAGTTGTATCTCTAGGACCTCTCATTGAGAACAATGATCCAATATAATCTTCATGGAACTCAAAGTTTAATGCAAGACCAATTCTAATTCTCAGAAGTTCAACATCAGAGGAACAATCGACAACGGCACAGTTCTTTCCATTTACTCTTCTAACAGACTCCATGACTGCAGAAGTCTTCCCAACACCTTTTTCACCGATCAGCAGGAAATAACGTCCTTGAATGTTACCTTGAACTACATCATCAAGTAAAGCTTGCTGGGACCTTTCAACCCAATACTTTTGTTCCTCTGTTGATATCTTATGCTTTTGAAGTTGCATTGTGGTATCCCCTTCCTCGAAAGAGTCTGATATCTTATCTAGAACATTCATACGATAAACTTTATGATACAAAATACCACCACCACCAAGAACAAGCAATGAAACCAAAGTAATTACACCAGTCTCAATGGATTTAACAAATATAGACTTTATTTTATCCCAAGTTTCTTGTCTCTTTTCAGACCTTTTCTTTTCCTGTTCTTTTTTCTCTTCAATTGGCGTTTTGTATTGGTTCGGGCTTCCTCTATCTCTTTCATCCTGCCTCTTCTTCTCTTCGGCCTCTTCCTTTTCCTTCTTTTTCTTCTTTTCTAATTGCTCTTTCAAGTCTTCGGCATCTTCCCCTTCAAGGAAATCTTGGATCGGTAGCATTGGGTTGATAGAATTGACCCTGGTCACATGAAATTCACGTTTCACGAATGCAATGCTAGACTTTGTGAAGACATGAGGCACTCTTGCTACTCTGAGTCCGACCCTAGAATTTCTCGCAAGCAATCCTATCATGACGAACTATTTTTATTTTATTTTGTAATGCTAATAAATGAAGATGTCTCCAAATGTTCAAGAGCCTTATCACAGAGAAGGAATAGCCAAACTAGAAGAGGTGTCGGAGGCACTAACATTCTCTCTCCGTATTACCGCTTTGGGAAGTGAGTCATTGAAAAATATGCCAAATTTTGCACGTGATCTTTTTTCCACACAGTGAAAAATAGTTTAAATTAAGTTAAATCTACATCCCTGTTCAAATGCTCTTGGAATGACTTTCTTCTTCTTGAGTTACAGATCTATACGAGTATTTCACTACTACACTAGACTACACATACGAATATGCCAGTGAGTATCGTTTTCCATGAATACAACGACAGTGTGCAAAGAAGCAAGGCGTAAGAGTTGCAATAAACGGAGAATAGTGAAAATTTTTTTCAATTTAGTATGTAAGCTATAAAAGTTCTCAGAAGACCAGGACCTTGCAATATGAGTAGCATTTCATTGGTACCACATTTATCCGGTGTTATTCCTGCTGCCATCACGACCAAGATTCATCATCCTCTTCTCAGGGGGTCTGACTCATTTGAGCCTCAATCCCAGTGAGTGTATAGAGGAAATCGTACAATAACAATTTATCCGGCATAGAATACACTAAACACCGCTAACAAGATTATGTCATCTTTACTATGTGGAGCAATTTATTTTGTGAAAGAAAATTTCTTATGGGATTTGAAATGAGATTTTGGTCATTTGTTAGATTTATTCACTTCAAGTTGTTCATAATTACCACTTTCATTTTCTTCAGCGGATCTTTTGACTTTCACTTGATCAGTTACTCTTTGCTTCGTTACCCCACGTCTCTTGTTACACACAAATCTACACACTACAAAATTATAAACGAAACAAACTAACTAACACATTTCTTCATTCAAATAGGCCCCAGTAAGTGCAAGCAAAATGTTCATGGAAAACCCACACGCTGGTGACCGTTCCAGATTAGAAGACTGGAGAATCAAAGGTTACAATCCATTAACCCCACCTGATCTTCTTCAACATGAATTCCCATTAACTCCAAAATCAGAAAAAAATATTGTTAACGGTAGAGATCAAGCTGTTGATATCTTAAATGGCAAAGACGATAGACTTTTAATAGTCATTGGTCCTTGTTCCATTCATGATCCTGCTGCTGCTTTAGATTACTGTGATAGATTAAGTAAGTTAAACGAAGAAGTTAAAGGTGAATTACATATTGTTATGAGAGCATACTTAGAAAAACCAAGAACTACAGTTGGTTGGAAAGGTCTTATAAATGATCCAGATATTGATGGTTCCTTCAACATTAACAAAGGTTTAAGAATATCGAGAGAATTATTCGTTAAATTAACTGAAAAACTTCCAATTGCCGGTGAAATGTTAGATACCATTTCTCCACAATTCTTGAGCGATTTATTCTCAGTTGGTGCTATTGGTGCTAGAACTACTGAATCTCAGTTACATAGAGAATTAGCTTCTGGTTTATCATTCCCAGTTGGTTTCAAAAACGGTACTGATGGTTCATTAGGTGTTGCCGTTGATGCCATGAGAGCTGCTTCCCACCCACATCATTTCCTTAGCGTTACCAAACCAGGTGTTGTTGCCATTGTTGGTACCGAAGGTAACCAAGATACTTTCGTTATCTTAAGAGGTGGTAAATCCGGTACTAACTACGATGAAGCCAGTGTCAGAGAAGCCGGTGCTCAATTAACCAAGGCTAAGATCTTAGCTCCAGGTGAAGCTAGAATCATGGTTGATTGTTCCCATGGTAACTCAAACAAAGATCATAGAAATCAACCTAAAGTTGCAGCTGAAGTTGCAAGACAAGTTAGATCTGGTGTTGAAGGTATCTGTGGTCTTATGATCGAAAGTAATATCTGTGAAGGTAGACAAGATGTTCCTCCTCTTGAACAAGGTGGTAAAGATGCTCTTAAATACGGTTGTTCTATTACTGATGCTTGTATCGATTGGGAATCAACTGTTGATGTCTTAAAGAATTTAGCCGATGCTGTTAAAGTCAGAAGACAACAAAGAGCTTAATTTAATGTATTCGTTCAATGAACTCCCTTCCAATTCATCAGTCGATCAGTTGTTTCTTCTTTTCTTATTTACCAAACAAAAAAAAAAAAAGTTTCAAAAAGTCCTATATATATATCTGTGTTTATAAATTTTTTTTCTTAATCTAGTATGTTTTGGTTTTTAATTTACATCTGTAGAAATTCATACATAGAATTAAAAAATTTATCATCTATTTACATTGTCGTTAAATTCTATTTTAGTTAAGTTAAACCCATTCAATTGGATTCTTTAATACTTCTTCTAATTCAGCTTCTCTAGTTCCTTCTTCAGGATGGAAATCGTATAACCATGAAGCAGTTAAAGGTAAACTCATTAAGATAGATTCAATTCTAGATCCTGGTGTTTGTAAACCAAATTTAGTACCTCTATCTAAAACAAGATTAAACTCAACGTATCTTCCTCTTCTAACTTGTTGCCATTTTCTTTCTTCTTCAGTGAAAGGCATATCTTTTCTTCTTTCAATAATGGTAGTGTATGCTGAAAGGAAACCATCAAATAGACCTTCAATCATACCTAAAATCTTAACAGGTTCTATTTCATCGAAATCATCAAAGAAAATACCTCCAATACCACGAGTTTCATTACGATGGTTAATATAGAAATACTTATCACACCATTTCTTCCAACGTGGGTAATATTCAGGATCAACTACATCCAAAGCGTCTTTATGTTTTTGATGGAATAATTTGGCATCTTCAGGATATAAATAAGATGGGGTTAAATCTGCACCACCACCGAACCACCAAGTTTGCGTACTACCATCCTCATTCATAATTTCAAAATATCTATAGTTCAAATGGGTAG
Organism: Wenyingozyma methylovora; assembly: GCA_030570175.1. Lineage (NCBI taxonomy): Eukaryota > Fungi > Ascomycota > Pichiomycetes > Pichiales > Pichiaceae > Wenyingozyma > Wenyingozyma methylovora. The sequence goes on along the minus strand of JAJLVC010000026.1, from coordinate 23,680 downwards.
TTGGAGCATGTGGATTCCATGGATGAATAACCATACTTAACCCGCAGGCAAAGAATTTAACAGATCCACCTTCACTAGTTTTGATATTCTTATGATCAGCTTTCATCTTTTCAATAGCTTGGGGAGGTAATTCACCATGAACAACAGAGATATTAACACCACCTTTCTCGTAAGTAGTACCTTCTTGCAGCACCATGGATTTACCACCACCACCTTCGTTACCACGAACCCATTCGTCGATGTGGAATTCCTTTGTATCTAGACTTTGTAATGCGGATGTGATCTCAATTTGCTTTCTTCTGATCAATCTTTCCATTTGAACCTTGATAGGTTCTTCGGTATTGAAGTTCGAGCTCATTGTGATATCAGTGTATAGAGATATATGGTTAATGGAAACACAGAAAAGAGTATATCACTAGCACAGTTTCAATATGAAAAATATTAAAGCTCTAATTCACTATTTATATAAACTCTCTCGATTGAAACTCAAAATTATTCATCATACTAAATCATCTGATAAATTAATTTAATTTAATTATTTTTTTTTTCAGTGTGATACTCACTTAACATTTTATAGAAGCCTAACAGTAAAATTGGTCGTAAGTTTTTGGTTATTGAAAGTTATGTAAGGTATTAGTGATTCTGTGGGATATCTTCATAATGTGGATACTTGTTATTCTCGTTTATCTCGTATTAACTGTGTCATGCTTGTAAAATGTAATTTTTAGTGATGTTATACGATCAAAGTAAACAATCTCAAAAGTTGTGATTATTAGTGATTCATAAGCTAATGATTGATTGACTTGATTAACCCTACAAAACTTATTACAACACGAAAAAGATCTAATCATGAAAAGCAAAAATAAATAGAATACCATATACATGTCTATATAAACTAAATTAGACATCACTGGATATAAAAAAACCCCAAACCTTTATTTCACCAGAAATATAGCCAACTAACTAACTAACCAACCAACTCAAAAAATCAATTTAATGACTCTTTGCCCTCTTCCTTCTTTTATTTACATTAAGATGAGTCTTGTAATGCTGCATACAATTATCCTGTCTAGAGAACCTAGCACCACATCCGTCATAAGGACATAAATGTTTTCTTTCACCAGTGTGTATTCTTGTATGACGAGCTAAATGACCTGAAGTAGTAAATGATTTACTACATGTCTTACATCTATATTTCCTTATTGCACCTCCTTGGTTTGCAGAAGTTGTATTATCAGTCTCTGGAAATGCAGATGGTGGCGTTACTTGCTCTGTAGTCTTTATAACAATTGGTTTATCTTCGTATTTAATGGAAGGTGGAGACAAGGACTCTGATGAGGAACTAACGACTGATCCGTTGAATAATGAATTGTTAACAGGAGCAACCATATTAGGTGAACTGCCAGTAGATCCTGGCCGACTAGAGTGAGCGGTTTGTTGTGTATTATATGTGAGGTTATTATTGTCAATTATTTTCCCGCTAGCAGGAAGATAATCCGTGTTAAAACCAAAGACCATTGGGGGTGGATGTGCTTGGAATGGCATAAGTTGAGGTTGTATCTGTGGGGGTATATGTGAATTTGCATTGTAGTGATTATTTTGAGCATATACAACCTGAACGTTACCTATGAGAGAATTTGGTGGAGGACCAGTATAAGGATAAGGAAGTAAGTTATTTTGATAATATCCATTACCATGACTGTAATTTGACGATGTTGATGATGTATCAGATTGTGGTTGTTCCTTTATATTTATTGTTGATAATATGGAAGATAATGGAGGTAAGGAAACTGATGATTTAGATGTAATCATTGGAGAACTTGAGCTCGAACTGATGCTTTTCACTTCAGATTCTTGGTGATTAGTAACACCTCTTGTATATGATATATGTGCAGATGAGCTTGAAAGAGACGTATTTGTAGTATCTAAATTATCTAGTAATAGTCTTGAATCATCAGATACTGAAGAATTTGAAGTATTTGAATCTGACAATAATTTATTATAACGCTCTTCTTGAGAAGTCTTGGCAACTGGCGATGACATTTTAGTAGAAGGTAAAATGTCAGTCATGTTAATTTAAAAGCGATATAAATGATATTTATCTCTCCAATAGCTAGATATTTCAATAACTCTGAAATATAAGATAAAAGAAATGTATATATGAGTTTGATAAAGTGGGTATATGGTGTAGCCAGTTGTGTGTAAATTTTTATTAATTTTTAAAGGGAGGATTTAAATTAAGTTAGCTTTTCAGATGCTCGCGGGAACTCCATGCAGACACAGGGACTCCCAATTTATTTTGGCAAGTGAGCAAACTCTTGGCAAGAGAGCCCTTGCATAAAACAGGTTTTTAAGGTGTTTTAAAGGGTAAACTAGTGTTCTGGGATGGCTACTGTCGACTATACTACTTCTCGGTATCCTATAGCTAGCTCTAGGGAGAGTTTATTCTCAACTAGAGGTATTTGTACGTGTATATGAAATTGCTGCTTGCTTCTCATTGGATGTTAGACTTGGTGCTGCTCCCCCTCGCTGAGGTTTCCACGGTGAATCTAATTTTATCAATAGTCTCTGTTGGTGATATATTTAGAGACACATGCATATCTATCAATTGGCATTAACGTTTTATATGACAGAGACGAATACCATAACTTCGGTTGAATGAACTATGAACTGTGTATTGCTTCCCAAGTACTCCATAATGTGGATGACCCTTTAATTGCAATAAATGCATAATATATGATTCATTACTTGCAATATATATTACGTACAAACGTATACTTAAAGCTGTATGTAATATATAGTATATTTAATTATTCATTCTTACTAAAAATATGTTCATATACCCACAACGTGCGGTCTTTACAAAGTTTGCTGAAAGTTATACAGACTTTCTGTAATCAGTTGTTTGTGTCTCGTTTATAAGATTTTTGTGGCCGCTATATTCGTATCCTCTCCGAGTTTGAGAACGAAGCCAGTTCTATATACTCAAATCAATCCGTGAAGTATACATGTCTAAACTAAAGGCTTCACTGAGTGAAAGGAGATCCAGAAGATGGTACGTACATTTCAAAGAAATCAATTTAACGTTTTAATTAACAATACGTATGATTCTAAACCGAGCATTGTTAATTAACGTAGAAAAATGCACTCAAAATAATTTTCCTCTTAATTTAGTGCTCAGCCTCTATGACGTCTGATCGTTCGATCAATACATCTCCTTAAGTACATAGTTACAATGTCCATGGAACAGTGAAATTGGAAGAGAGAATCTAAATATACCAAAGATCACACAAGTAATACACACACAATCACTCTATACTTTATAATACACTACAATGATGTGATCTGACAGATCCAACACTCTTAACTCCCCGTTTGTTAATATTCTTGGCAGGGGATCTGAAAAAAAACGTCTTCTCCTGAAGCGTCTATAATTTATTTAGTGGATGCACGAACCACAATCACTGGGCGCCTTAATATAATGATGGGGGGGTGAGGATATGGTCAGAGTACTATGTGTACATGCAGTCATTTAGCTAAATAATCCATAATATGTAAACTATAGGTAATATGATTTGGACGTTGTAACGACTAGTGTGTACAATAATACTTCCATCATACATCCGTGGACGAACGCACACCTTTTAGCCGGTTAAACAACAGACATGATATGTACGTGAGGAGCAGCAGTATATGAATTACGATATTACAACATCAATTTGTGGCCATAGATAACATTCAAGGCTAATAATTTCACTTTATCTTTCTCTAATAAAGCCAACACAACTCATTGGGTTTATATGAAAATGATGAAGCATAGATCTATATTAAAGTTTAAGTCAACTAGCGTTTAAGAGGTCACTAAAGTTAAACTACAGTTATATACTTATCGACACCAACAGTAATTTTAGTACGAGAGATACCGTATACATTAACGATTTCATCATTTCAGATCAGATGACCAACTTGAGTCTAGCCACCGTTAGAGACTCACACCGACTCGAGTAGAAGATTATATTACTACCAAAATGCTAACTATCACTGACATGAGCTAATACACGCGAAACTGAACCCTGAGTTAAAGTGAGATGTGCACCGCACAATATTTTATTTATGGTCAATTCACGACACTTGAAACAAATTAAGTGAGGAAAATTTTTTTGGTAGTCGTATTCAATATATAATCTCTTCTTCTTCTAATCATTAGTGATATGACACATCAATTGTACAATCATCTATGATTTGTACATCTTGAATAGTTAATATACAGCGTAGTATTTTCACTATGCTGCTTTCCGTATAAAGTGTATGTTTTATACCAATTACTTCAATCTCATCAATCATTCAAAATTCTCTTTCTCAGCGCTTAATGATAATTACTACTTTTAATGATGAACAATATAACACAATTGAATTTCTTCGACTGAATCACCGTGTTGAAACAAATTATACAGAGCTTTTTAACCCTGATATTAAAAGTTGTAAAATTATTGAATTTTGGTTCAATGGGCGGGAGTTTGATGATTGATTTGATTTGTCTTGTTTACTTTAAAAATTCAAAATGCTAACATTTTTTTTGGTTACTCTTTAGATTATTGAGAAGTTCTCATTAGGCTTTTTATAGGTTAACAGATTAATAAAATATTACGTTGTTTATGAACAGTTTTGAAGTAGCTACTTGTAAAATGAACCACTCACAGTTTGTAGACTTTCTATATTTTGTAATTGCGATGTTAAACCCAAAATTTGCTGAGCAAGAAAGTCAAACTCCTCTCTGGATACCTCCATCCGGTACTGTTGTAGTCAACCTCCTGTTCCAATCATTCCAAATCCTTTGGTTGTTAGATCTTCCATAACCAGCTCAATATTGAAGTCTGTCATTTCAAGACGGGTAACTCGGCTCACAAGAAAATTTCAAAAATATTTGTAAGTAGATAATGTATGATAGAAGGCAAGACACTTTTCTTTAACAAAAAGACATTATATCACATTGGAAGACGTAAAATCACAACGTACCTATTCATAATGTCCCAGTATAACGAAACATCCACACCCGCCGTTTGTGAATCATGTCTGGGATCAAATCCATACCTAGAAATGATACGAGAAGTTAATGGTTTACAATGTAAGACATGTACTAGACCATTCACAGTTTTCAAATGGGCTCCTGTCAAGGGAGGAAGATTCAAGAAGACCATAATATGCCTTACATGTGCCAGAGCTAAGAATTGTTGCCAGTCTTGTATGATGGACTTAACATATGGCGTTGATTTGACTACTAGAGATCAGTTATTGAAGTTAGCTGGAGTGAAAGCCATTGGCAGTGGATTAGAGAGTGCTATAAATGAAACAAATAAGGCTTACATTGCTACTAATCTGGAGAAAAAGTATTTAACAGAAGGTGAGAGTACAATTGAAGATGGAAATACAAAGGCAAATCAGGCAAAAGAACTGCTATTGAAGATATCACAACAAAGTCAGACAAACACTTCAGAGAATAAGAAATCAAAGCAGAAACCAAAGGAAAGTGACAAAGTAAACTTATCAAATGCCGAGGCATTGAAACTCATAAGGAATCTTCCTCTGAATGGATCTCTTCTATCTTCACTGAAGTCAAGTAAAAGTAAGACATTTTTCATTTTTGGTGTAACTGAAAAATTACCTGAATATATGATCAAACAATATTTCACTGATTTAGGCGGGAAAGTTGAATCCATGCTTGTTAGTCACAAGGCTAAGATTGCATTTGCTGAGTTCAATTCAGTTGCAAATGCTGAAAAAGTTGCTAATACAATAATACAGTCTCAAAGTGAAAGAAGTAGTCTTCAGATCGAAGACATAAACAAATATGATAGACCATGCTTGATATTCATTGAGAAGACTCCACTACGTGTATGTTGGGGTAAAACAACTACTTTAGATTACAGCAATAATGAACTCTACAAAATATCTCAGATTGTATTGAAACAAATGAAGAAACTAGCAGAGAAAGATTCTGCTTCAGAAAAACGTAAATTCGATGATGACACAGATTCCAAGAAGTCAACTAAGAAAATCAAAGAAGCTTCACAGAGTGTTGTGCCTCCACCTCCTCCATCTGGTAACGATAAACCAATTTACAAATCCATGAAATCCAATTTCGAACTATGAACGCACATATTAGTTATTTTCAATAAATAATTGATATTAGTTTTGTATATATATTCTATAAAAATCTACACTAATATACCGTAATATTCACATCGCCTATATTTCTTTGCCAATGATTCCCATTGAACGATAAATCTATCAGAAATGGGGAGTAATAAGTACCCACTAACACTTAAATGTTCAACCCTAGCTAGACTCTCAACGTAAATTATCTTACATTTGGTCAAACCAAAGAACTTCAACATGAAAATGATATAAGCTAGTGGTACTGCTGTTCCTGGTCCATTTAGCAAGAGTAAATCAGGTAATGGGTTACGTAACAGTTTGTAAAACGTTACCACAAAAGAGCGTAATGTATGTATGATTGCCTTTCCTTTACCTTCTCCGACTTTTCTTGCCCTTGGCAAAATAAAGTAGTCAGGTGTCTTGTCGCTGAAACTTTGTTCAAATTCTTTGATTTTCAAGAGAGATGTGTTATCACCACTTGAAATAACATATTGTCTTTCAAACGTTGATAATTTGGTGAATTGTCCAAGTATACGGATCATTTCCCCCGTGTGTCCACCAGACCCAAGTAAGACCATCAACTTACATTTCTTTGATCCCTCCATTGGAAGTTTGAGATCTCCTATTTCTTTCAATGGACCCTGTTTTGAAGCGCTCAAGGTCTTAGATGAGCATGCAGGTAAGACAACTACGAGTCTCAAAACAACCAAACTGACACATACTAGTATCACTGAGGCATATATGGCAAATTGGACTTCTTCCATGTTAGTTATATATGCAAAATTGAGCGTCTATTGAATGTATAGAGTATTTAGATCTGAAATAGAGAAACTTTATCACTAGTACTAAATCGACATATTCTCTTTTCAAATTTCAATTTTTTTTTTCCTTGTCTGATACGAGAAATCTTAAATCTGGAGATTAATTTTCAAGTGGCAAGAAACAAATTCTTTGTCGATTTATAGTGAGACCTAGATATTAAACACCACAAAACAGTATGTCTACATACGAAGGTAAGTATGGTACATATACGCATTGCTCCATGACCTACATTTTCAAATCACTAACTCAATTACCCAGACGATCATAACATTCAACATCAAGAAGAGTCCGAGCAGCGGACAAGTAACTCCACAAATAATCCATCTTCAACAGGTTCTGGTCGTACATATCCTACATTACTCCAGACACTAGATGACTTCTTCACTGGATCCAGTCAACGTGGTGAAGCTGGTAGGTCAACACAGGTGGAAGACACTATAGAAGAATTGAGGAGACGTTCAACAACAGGATTGCAAGGATTCTCAGCTGAGGAGACCGGAAGCCTGGCAAACTTAATGGAAGAGATGTATCAGCTTATTACCGAGACAAGAGACCAGACTTCTGGAATGGGTGATATACTAAGTGGACTCGATACATCTTACAAAGATCAAAAGAAAGGTGTGTCAGATGAGTTCTTAGATTCATTAGAAAGGGTCAACTTGAAGACTATTAAAGAATCTGATTGTTGTCCTATCTGCACGAGTGATTACCTAAGTGATCCATACCCATTAATTGTTCGATTACCATGCAACTCGAAGCACTGCTTTGACTTGGATTGTATAGGGCCTTGGTTAAAGATGAATAAGACATGTCCTCTCTGTCGTACTGACGTTACTGTCAAGAAGAAGATAGAAATACCTGTCGACAGCGAAGAGGAAGAAGAGGGATGGGATATGTATGGCTAGGTAAACGCTTTTAAATAGAACAGCTATAGATAAATAAATTTTATTTTTCAAGTGATATTATTATATACATGGTTTAAATTAAAGAGAAATGCGAATTAGAATGTTCAAATTGCTTATTTCTTAGCAAATTGTTTCTTTACTTGTTCTTTTTCTTCTTCAGTCATAAGTTTAGTAAATGTTGGATCTTGTAATAATGAAGCAATCTTAGCAGCAACTGGGTTAGCTGCACTTGGATCATGAGGATTGATATTTGACGAGAGAATTCTTTGTTCTGTAATGTTAGCAGTTTCCGAAGCCAATGATTCATCGAATTTAGATTCTGAGATAGCTTTGAAAGTTTCAGCTAATTCAGCCATAGCCTTTTCAGCACCACTTGATAATTTCTTTGATAATCCTAATGGTTCTTGAACATACATATGAGCTTTAACACCTACACCCCAAACTGAATTTTGTTTCAAGAATGCAAGCCAAATATCAATAACTTCAGTATTTGTATCGAAAACTTTGATTAATCTAGATAATGTCTTTCTTTCAAAATTTTCCTTGGACTTAGCATTGACGAAAGGAGCTTTATTCACAGTCCATCTTTCAGTTCTGATAGGAAGTGGTTTTGGACCAGTTACTGGCATTCCTAAGTAATAAGCGGCTCTCAATGCAAAGTCACAGAAAAAATCTAAGTTACGGTTATCGTAACATCTGAAAGTGACTTCAGCTTTCAAGTCGCCATGCTTGACTTCATGTTTCAATGGGGCATAGTAAAGTATTTCTGTGTTAACTGGTAATGGTTTATTTAAACCTGGTACAACAGCTTCTTCTGATAACACTTTTGGTTTATAATTTTTCAAAGAGTCTATAAGTTCGACCTTTTGGGCGTCTTCATGACTTATACTTGGGAATGATTCAGTTGATAATTTTAATTTTGTGAGTTCTTCTAACTGTGATTCTAACTCTTTCTTTTCTTCAGCGCCTAATGACTTGGCAGAGTATAATCTTTGGAGTGACAACACCCTCTGTATAGGCATGCGCACACCTGATGTAAGCCTAAGCATGCTGTATGTGTAATTATAGCTCAATGAATGTATATCTATAAGATTACCAATCTCTCTTGAGCTGAATCATAACCCATTTTGTATAGACGATGTCTCTTAATTTTCGTTGATGAAAAAGTTTGATGAAGAAAATGGAACTGCCACTTTTCATCCGTGCAAGCAATTAAAATATTTTTATTCTCAAATTTTTTTATCTTTTTAAAATTTTACAGTGATGAGAGTGAGTGTTCTGCTGTTTTAGAGGAGTATAGAGAGAGTATATACCAGAGATGGGTAAGAACAGTAAGGACAAGAGAGATTTGTATTATAGAAAGGCCAAAGAAGAAGGCTGGAGAGCAAGATCTGCTTTCAAATTATTACAACTGAACGATCAATTTCAACTTTTCAATGGGGTCAAGAGAGTAGTGGATCTTTGTGCAGCTCCAGGTTCATGGTCTCAAGTTTTAAGTCGTGAAATCTTTGATAAGGGGTCTGGTCATGATGACGATGCTAAGATTGTGGCTGTCGATTTACAGCCTATGTCTCCTATACCGAATGTGATAACGTTACAAGCTGATATTACACATCCAAAGACAATGAACAAAATCTTAGAAATCTTTGGTGGTAATTATGCAGATTTCGTGTGTAGTGATGGAGCTCCAGATGTTACTGGTTTACATGATTTGGATGAATATATACAAGCGCAACTTATTCTCAGTGCTTTACAATTGGCCACTTGTATCTTAAAACCAGGTGGATCTTTTGTAGCTAAGATTTTCAGAGGTAGAGATATTGATTTAATGTATAGTCAACTTGGATTTTTGTTTGAAAAAGTTATCTGTGCAAAACCAAGGTCAAGTAGAGGTTCATCGTTAGAAAGTTTTATTGTGTGTTTAGGTTACAAGCCAAGACAAGGATGGAAACCAGAATTAAAGCCAAACATGTCTACTGAAGAATTTTTCAAAGATGCTGGATTAGGTAGAGCACAATTGAATGAAGATTTAAGTGTTGATATTGAAGAAAGAGTCATTGCTCCATTTGTTGCCTGTGGTGATTTGAGCAGTTACGATTCGGATGCAACATATACTTTAGAGAGAGATGTATCAAGAATAAGTTTGAATCCTGTTCAATCTCCGACGGCTCCACCATATAAGAAGGCGTTGGAACTAAAGAGGAAAGGTGAACTGAAAATAAGTAGATAATTCTCCTTAGAATATATATTTGTACATTAGTGTTAATAGAATATAGAGTATTTATTGAGCATTACAGTAGAAAAGTCGAGTTTATAATACGAAGGTGCAAAAATAAGTTAAAATAATATACTAATATATAAAAGTTTAGATACCTAAGCCTTTTTCAGAGGAGAAGGTTTTGATTAATTCAGCAGATCCACCAACTTCTAAATCATTACAGTAGTTGTTGATTAAACCAGAAGTAACTAAGTTATCTAACCTTGAAGGGACTTGTGGTAATTTAATATGTTTAGACCATTCTGATTCGTCAAGTGAAGTTAAACCTAATTCGGATTCTGGAACGTTTGGATTTTCTTTTATCTTTTGTAAGTTTTCTAACTTAGTCTTTTGTTTCCATTGGTTTACTTTAGCCATTTCTCTTGAGAGAGATCTTTGGTAGTAGTGGAAGTTACCTAAGTTATGGTTGAAGTTTTCAATTGAATCAAATAATTGTTCGATGGTAGTAGCTTTAGAAGAAGAGTATGAGTTGCTTAAATCTAATGCATTGAATGAATCGATATCTGAGAATTCCTTTTGAACGGTTAAAGATATTAGATGTGAATTTTGAATGGTAACTGGTAATTCTTCAAAGATATTTTTAAAAGTTAATTCATTTGATAAAACATTTTTGTAAGTAAATTTATCTTGAGCTTCCCAAGTGTTAAGGAATGACTCACTTAACTTGAAACATCTTAAACTCAAGATTCCTTCAGAAGCTTTAGTTGGATCATGAACTAAGATTAAACCTGGTAAATCTTCTCTATTTTCCTTTTTATTATAACTTTGTAACTGTATTAAAGCGTCAATAAGTGCTTGATTTATGAATCTACCACCAACAGAAGTTAAGAACCAACCTAATAATTTAACACCAATCTTGACATCCTTTAATCTAGCTAAGATATCCTTTTGATAGTTAACATTTGATGAACGTAAGTTGAATACATTATCTTCACTGTTGTTACTGTTGTTGTTGTTATTGGAGTAATGTGGGAATGGGAATAAATGGGAAATATTGATAGCTGTTGATGATTGATCAACAATGGCTTCATCTATACCATAGATTGGGCCTGTTTCGATGTTGGAATAGTTGTCTGAAGCATGTTTTACAAGCTTCAAAACAACACTGGCATTAATGGTAACAGCACTCATTGTATATTAATACCTTCTATTGAATAGTATAGTGTTCTATAAGTTCTAAAGAGACTCGATTATAATCAACCTTTCTTCACTCTCAGTAGCTCTTCCTGTGAATTTTTCACTGATATTTTTTGGTGAGAAAAAAAAAATTTTAATTTGTACGCGATAGTTTTGAGGAAGTTGATGCTGTTTGGCAGTTATTTTGAGGTTATAGTAGGAGCAATATCGGAATGTAGAAAGCAGTACGTGGTCGTATATGTTACCACGAGCGTAACAATATGTATAGATGCCTTTGTAGTACTCTGAACCACCGTAAAACGGTCATTTAAATACCACCAAATGGTTATGAACTTCTTTAGTTACCCTCCTTATTCTCTGTCGCTTCAAAAAAAAAAAATTACCATCAAAATTCACATCGACTTCTTTGAAATAAATGAGTCTTATGGATAAGAACAAGTCTTTCAATTTACCTTACAAGTACTTATCAAATCACTGTAAACCTAAAGATGTCCGAACAGACTGCTGAAGTTGCACAAGTCACTGAGACTTTACAAAAAACTTACTTAGATGAAGTCACTGGAGAACAAGTTTCCAAGACTGAATTAAAGAAGAGACAAAAAGCCAGAGCTGCTGAAGCTAAAAAAGCTGAAAAAGCTGCTAAAGCTGCTTTAACTGCTCCTAAAGTCGCTAAAAAAACTGATGAATTAGCTAACTTAAACCCAAACCAATATTTCGAAATTAGATCAAGACAAATTGACGAATTAAGAAAACCAGGCTCAAGTTTAAACCCATACCCACATAAATTCAATGTCTCTATTAGATTAAACGAATTTAGAGAAAAATATGCTCACTTACAAAAAGGTGAATCTTTAAAAGAAGAACCTGTCTCCATTGCTGGTAGAATTATGGTTAAGAGAGAATCTGGATCTAAATTAAAATTCTACAACTTAAGTGGTGAAGGTGTGAACGTTCAAGTTATGGCTCAAGCACAAGATTGTGAAGGTGATTTCCAAGAAATGCACGATATCTTAAGAAGAGGTGATATCATTGGTGTTGTTGGTTACCCAGGTAAGACTAACCCAGCTAAAGGTGGTGAAGGTGAATTATCTGTTTTTGCTACTAAAGTTCAATTATTAACTCCATGTTTACATATGTTACCAACTGAACATTATGGTTTCAAAGATCAAGAAGCTAGATACAGAAAGAGATACTTAGATCTCATCATGAACAAGAATGTTAGAGAAACTTTCAAAGTTAGATCTAAGATTATTAGTTATATCAGAAATTTCCTTGATAACAGAGATTTTACTGAAGTGGAAACTCCAATGATGAATGTTATCGCTGGTGGTGCCACTGCTAGACCTTTCATTACTCACCATAATGATTTAAACATTGATATGTTCATGCGTATTGCTCCAGAACTTTTCTTAAAAGAATTAGTTGTTGGTGGTATGGACAGAGTTTATGAAATTGGTAGACAATTCAGAAATGAAGGTATTGATATGACCCATAATCCTGAATTTACCACTTGTGAATTCTATCAAGCTTATGCTGATGTCTATGATTTAATGGATATGACTGAATTATTATTCTCTGAAATGGTTAAATCCATTACTGGTGATTACAAAGTTACTTACCACCCAGAAGGTAAAGATGGTGAAGCATTAACTTTAGATTTCTCTAGACCATGGAAGAGAATTAATATGATTGAAGAATTAGAAAAGAGATTTGATGTTAAGTTCCCACCTGGAGATCAATTACATACTGCTGAAACTGGTGAATTTTTAAAATCAATCTTGATCAAACATAAATTAGATTGTGCTCCACCATTAACTAACGCTAGAATGTTAGATAAATTAGTTGGTGAATTAGAAGATACTTGTATCAACCCAACTTTCATCTTTGGTCACCCACAAATGATGTCTCCATTGGCTAAATATCACCGTGATATTCCAGGTTTATGTGAAAGATTTGAAGTTTTCGTTGCTACTAAGGAAATTTGTAATGCTTATACCGAGTTAAACGATCCATTTGACCAACGTGCTAGATTCGAAGAACAAGCTAGACAAAAGGATCAAGGTGATGATGAAGCTCAATTAGTTGATGAAACTTTCTGTAATGCTTTAGAATATGGTTTACCACCAACTGGTGGTTGGGGTTGTGGTATTGATAGATTAGCCATGTTCTTAACTGATTCTAACACTATTAGAGAAGTATTATTATTCCCAACTTTAAAACCAGATGCTTTAGTCAAAGGTGAAGAAAAGGAATCTAATTAGATCACTGAATTATAAATAGATTTTACAAATTAGTCAATACAATAAATAATATAACACTACTGATATAAACCTATCGTATAATATAAGCTGTACAGTACCTTCTCCGACTCCGTATACGTAGCACAAACAACAATAGATAAAACAGCCAGGCCATCCCACTCGGAGACCGTAGATCCCTGGCACCACCCATCAATCTGTTCTGATAAGTAAGTACAGTTTCCATCCCGCACACTTGCAGCAATCTGATCCCACTAGAAATTCTATTTGAAAATGAGACCATCTCTCAGGCAATAACTACTGCCACCACTAACAAATTCATCCCACTGTTAAATAAGTGGGATGTTTTTCATGCTTTTAAATTAGTTTTTCCGAGATATTTCATTATTCTCGGATAAATTATTTTTAGTGTTTGTTTATCTCATGACATAACGGATGGGTATTTACCATCTGATCGTATCATGAGTTGTAGTTGTATATAAGTAGCTGGCATTCTCCTTCTTTGGATATTGATTCACAGCGATAATGTCTTCTCTAATCTATATAAAGTTCAAGAATTATCTATTCATTCATTCGAATTAATAAGAACTACTACTACTACTACTATTATTACTAATACTTTAAATCATGACAGTTGAAAACGAGTCTGAAATCACATTAGGACGTTATGTCTTTGAAAGATTACATCAGCTTGGTATCAATACTATCTTCGGTTTACCAGGTGACTTCAACTTAGCTTTACTTGACCATATCTATGAAGTTGATGGATTAAGATGGGCTGCTAATGCAAATGAATTAAACGCCGCTTATGCCGCTGATGGTTATGCTAGAGTTAACGGCTTATCCTGTTTAATCACTACTTTCGGTGTTGGTGAATTAAGTGCCATCAATGGTGTTGCAGGTGCTTATGCTGAACATGTTCCTTTAATCCATATCGTCGGTGTTCCTTCTACTGAAGCTACTAAGAATAAGTTATTATTACATCATACATTAGGTAACGGTGATTTCAATGCTTTCAAGCAAATGTCTAAGAAGATCAGTTATACTACTACTTCCATTGATGATATCACTACTGCTCCAGCTGAATTTGATAGACTTTTCAGGGATGCGTACTTATACAAGAGACCTGTTTACATTGCTTTGCCAACTAACTTTGTTGAAATGAAAGTTTCAGCATCATCATTGGGCCAACAACTTGATCTAACTCCAGCTTCCAATGATAAAGAAGCTGAGGATGAAATTGTTTCTACTATTACCTCCATGGTTCAAAAGGCTTCCAACCCAATCATCTTGGTTGATGCTTGTGCTTTAAGACACGATGCTCAAGCATTTGTTTCTAAATTAGCTGATCTTACACAATTCCCAGTCTTTGCCACTCCAATGGGTAAATCTGGTATTGATGAAAACCATCCAAGATTTGGTGGTATTTATGTTGGTGTACTTTCCAAGCCTGATGTTAAACAAGCAGTTGAATCCGCTGATTTGGTCCTTTCTGTGGGTGGTTTATTATCCGATTTCAACACTGGTTCTTTCTCATATGAATATCATACTAAGAATGTTGTTGAATTTCATTCTGATCATTGTAAGATTAGATCTGCTGTCTATCCAGGTATCCAAATGCAATTTGTCTTAGAAAGATTAGTTAAGGCTTTACCATTAGTTTTGTCTCCATCTGAACCAGTTGCTTTACCTGAATCAATTAATGACTATAAACAATTAACAGCTAAACCATCTGATGCATTAACTCAACAACATCTCTGGAAAAGATTATCTGGTTTCTTACAAGATGGTGATATTATAATTACTGAGACTGGTACTTCAGGATTTGGTATTGTTCAAACACACTTCCCACATAATGCTGTTGGTATCTCACAAGTCTTATGGGGTTCAATTGGTTATACTGTTGGTGCATGTCTCGGTGCTGCTATGGCTGCTCAAGAAAAATACCCAGACAGAAGAGTCTTGCTTTTCGTTGGTGATGGTTCATTACAATTAACTGTTCAAGAAATCTCAACCATGTGTAAGTGGTCTGTTAACCCATATTTATTTATCTTAAACAACAACGGTTATACAATCGAAAAATTAATTCATGGTCCAACAGCTCAATATAATGAAATTCAACCATGGGACCATTCATTACTATTACCTTTAATGGCTGGTGGTCATAAATATGAAAATGCCAGAGTTTCCACTGTTGGTGAATTGGAAGAAAAATTTACTGATCCTGCTTTTGCTAAAGCTGATAGAATTAGAATGATCGAAGTTATGCTTCCAGTTATGGATGCACCAGATAACTTAGTCAAGCAAGCTGAGATCACAGCCAAGACCAACGCTGGTGAAGCTTAATCAACCTTACTACTTAATTACCTTTTATATACGATATATAGAGATGTCCCTAATGATACTATAACGAGATAATGATAATACAAAAGTACTGAAAAAGCAACAGACATGTGATAAATTGTTAAAAATAAAATATTTGGCAGATACTTGTAAACGAGCCCTGTGGAAAAAATAACCCATTTTGTATCACTTTAAATAATTTACGTGAAGTAGATTTGAGATGAGTTAGTGTTTAGCTGCTCTGTCTTTATTCCATACAAGACACCCTGTTCAGTGATCGATATAGTCAGCGCATAGTATAGTTCAAAATATGCAGTACGTTGGTAGAGCTTTTGGATCTGTATCTAAGACATGGAGTTCTATAAATCCTGCTACTCTATCTGGTGCCATCGATGTCATAGTTGTTGAACATGAGAATGGTGATCTGGCCTGTTCTCCGTTCCATGTTAGATTTGGTAAGTTTCAATTGTTGAGACCAAGTCAGAAAAAAGTTGATTTTATAGTTAATGGTGAAGTCACTGATTTACCAATGAAGTTAGGTGATGGTGGGGAGGCGTTCTTTGTTTTCCAAACTGATGGATACATTCCTCCTGATCTACAAACATCTCCTGTGATAAGTCCCACCACATCAGCAGTTTCAAGTCCATCAAATACAATTTCCGAACAACCATTATTAGCTGAGCCTGAATACTTGGATATTGGTCAAGGCGCAGTGACCACAGATGGTACTAATTCAACATCAACATCAACATCCACCTCGTCCATACCTATCCCATCTTCTGCAACAAGCCCTGTTAAAAGCGAGTTCTTTCCATTGGATTCAGATCTTGGCACTTCTCCTTCAAAGGCAAGTATTATACATCAAGGAGTTAAAAAGTCAAATACAGCAGGCTCGACCACTTCACTCATGAGAGCTAAAGAGATTACAAAGAAATTAACAAAGAAGAATATTCCTTCGAAGATTGACGTCAATGGTGATATCATGTTGGACATGCAAGGTTACAAGAGTAACGATAAAGATATAGAAGATTCAGACGCAGTATTAAGACAATTGCTAGTCGATGAATTTGGCGAGAACATAGATGTTGATACATTAATCAATAGAGACTTGGATGGTAATATCAGAATATTGGCAGATGATTCAATGCAGACTTACGAAGACACGTTGGCTGAGGAAGATATACAAACTGCTTCCTTGCCAGTTCCTGACTCTCAAGGAGGTGGTGATTCTTCTGCTTCATCTATTATATCAGATATAAACACGGATACTGTTAAAGAATCAAGCAATAACTATTTCAAAACTTTAAGATTGACTTCGGAACAATTGAAATGCCTCTCACTAAACTACGGCGAGAATGATATAAAATTCAGTGTAAATAATGGTAAGTCAGTAGTTGTGGCAAAATTATTCCTGTGGAAACATAACGTTCCAATTGTCATCTCAGATATTGATGGTACAATTACAAAATCAGATGCATTAGGTCATGTATTAACAATGCTCGGTAGAGATTGGACACATATTGGTGTTGCTAAACTTTTCAGTGATATTCAATTAAACGGTTATAACATCATGTACTTAACTGCTAGATCTGTGGGGTTAGCAGATACTACTAGGTCGTATTTAAGTGGTATTGCACAGGATGGATTAAAGCTACCGGCTGGGCCAGTCATATTATCACCTGATAGAACAATAGCTGCATTGAAGAGAGAAATTGTTTTAAAGAAACCAGAAGTTTTCAAGATGGCTTGTCTACAAGATATAAAAGGCCTGTATGATAGTTCGGCAAATAATCACAATAAGAATGATCTTGGCGAAGTGTTGAATACTACTAGGATTGGAAAAACTGACTCAGCTTCCAATAATTCAACTGATTCATTATCTAATGATGCTATTGAAGAAGAGACGAATTTAGTAAGTGTTGTTGATGCATTACATCCTCCATATCAACCACATACTCCATTCTATGCAGGTTTTGGGAACAAGATGACAGATGCTTTATCATACCGTAGTGTCCACATTCCACCTTCACGTATTTTCACAATCAATCCAAATGGCGAAGTTCATATGGAGTTGTTAGAAATGACAGGATACAAATCTTCATATGTTTCAATTGGTGAGCTAGTTGATCAATTCTTCCCACCTGCTAATCTCAAGATTATTGAAAAGAACGGACTGAATGGAATCAACGATACTACTGGAAATTACAGTGATGCTACTTTCTGGAGAAATCCAATTCCTGCATTAGACGATTTTAGTGACGAAGAAGATAGTGAGGAAGAAGAACTCAGAAGACAGAAAGCTGCTGCTGATGCGGCTACTTCGTCGCCATCCAGTCCACGTTTGAGTTCATTCTTCAGTAGATCGCCTCCACCTACCAATGGTAGCAGCCCATTACATCGTGCAGCCAAGGAAAAACCCCACAAAATCGAAGAAGATGACGATGATTTTTATGACAACGACTATGACGAAGAGCTAGATGGTGATTACATTGATGACGAAGACGAAGAAGATATATCAGGAGAGGAATTCGATGATGATGATGAAGACGCAGATTATGATGATGAATACGATGATGAATATGGTGAATTAGACGATTTCGAAAATGATATGTTAGATGGTGATCTGATGGCAGATTATGACGATTCCATAGAGGCTGATAATTCAAGAAGTTTCATCAACACTACTCCGTCGAAATCAGTTCCTTCTGTTGGTACAGGCGGCTTAGGACTTTCTTCGTCGCACAGCAATAAAAGCATAGCCAGTATTGATGAAAATTATGCATCTGGAACTTTCGTAAGAGCCAGAGATATGATGAGTAATTTAAAAATTTCTGATGATTCTAACGTTGGATCTACGTCTTCTAAAAAGTAGAGTAGAGCATATATTTATATTATTAGTTTATAAAGTCTAGATTAATAGTGAGTAATATATTCAAAACAGAAGCAATTAAATTACATGCATGTAAGCCTGAAAAATTATCTGCAAAGAAAAATTACATTGTTTTTCCCCAGTCTAGTGTAGTCAAGCTGAAGCTGTTGAGTTTGGGAACTTTTGTGTCCAGCTACATGAACTGTGTAACCATCTTATTAGGAGGCTGGATACAGTAAGGCTCTGGTAACTTTGTAAACCTTAGTTTAAAGCCGAGGTTTACGAGATGTGGTGTATCGTATTTAATCTTAAGTTCAAAACAAATTTCCTTTACATGAATTATTTTTTTTCTTTCACCGACAGATTCATTGACTCTTTTCAGAGTTGTGGACCCTTGATAGATATGTATACATTCTATAGATGATAAATAATACAAACTATGAGAGAAGAGATCTTATAGCAACTTATAATTGGAACTCTTTAGTAATAGCAGTGGCAAAACTCTTGATGCCCTTTTCAAGTTGCTCGTATCCAACTGATGCGTAAGTACCTCTGAAAAAAATGAAGTTTTTGTTCCTTTCATCTGATGGATCAGATTTGAAAAGAGATCCACGGAAAAGTAAAGTCTTCTCTTTCAAAGAGGCTTCGTTAATAGCATCTTCCACTAATTGTGGGTTACCATTGAATTCACTATGGAATCTAGGATGTTTAGAAGCATCAAAGTTTAATGTGAAGAACATACCAGCGGTAGGTGGGTCAAAAGTACAGACCTTCGAAGGAATGTATTTATGGATGAATCTTGTAGAAGCATCTCTCTTCATTGTGTATTCTCTACGTAAACCAATTAACCAGTCAGTGTAACCATCTTGACCCCAACGAGTAAGTAGACCATTAATTATACTTTGGGCAAAACCTGAAATACCCAAGACTGAAGATTCAATATACTTAGAAAATTGATCTATCATAGGCTTTTGAGCAACTATAAAGCCAAATCTAGTACCTGGTGCGAGAATCTTGGAGAGAGATTCCAGTCTGATAACACGTCCATCAACATCAAAGTTCAAGAATGAGGCGGAAAGAGATTTCATGAATGTTTCCCTTGACATCTTGACGGAGTTATCTTTATTTTCATCGTACTCATCCATTTGTAAGAAATAGTATGGATCATCTTCTAAAATTAAGAAGTTATGTTTTTTTGCAA
The DNA here is from genome assembly GCA_030570175.1 of Wenyingozyma methylovora. NCBI lineage: Eukaryota > Fungi > Ascomycota > Pichiomycetes > Pichiales > Pichiaceae > Wenyingozyma > Wenyingozyma methylovora. The sequence goes on along the minus strand of JAJLVC010000026.1, from coordinate 3,711 downwards.
TTTGGTAGATTTGTTTCTTTCTTTCAACAGGCAAGTTTGAACCAGTTGGATTTTGACCTGTTGGGATGATATACAAGAGTTTTGGCTTTGGACCTTGTGTAGCAACATCCCAGGCGTTAAGAATGTTATCTAACTCTTCTGGAATAAGACCTTTTTTGTCAAGTGGAATAGCCTTGGTGTTGATTCCCATTGACTTAATAGCTTGTAAAGACGCACCAAAAGTGTATTCTTCAACCATAACTGTCTCGCCTTTATCAACAAAAGTTCTCATTACAGTATCAATTGCTTGAGTATTACCACAACTGAGAGAGATGCTCCAACCATCATAAGGAATTGAGTGAAATCTGTTGATGTGCTCAGTGAAGAAGTTGATTAATTCTGGTTGACCCTTAACAGCACCATATTGCAAAGATCTAGCTAATGGGATATCGTATTCATTGGTCTTATTTTTTGTAATCTCCGCGATTGTCTTTTCATTGATATCGGCTTTATCAACACCAAAATCTGTAGGCAATGGAGATTGACAAGTGATCTTGTCCCATGGGAATAAGGAACTCATTGGCAACCCACCACCAAGATAGACAAAATCTGGATCACTCAAGAATTTGACATTAGCCAAAAGGCCATTGTTGATACGTGATCTGGCGTCTGCGGAGAGGAATTCTGAGAAATCTTTAGGACCTGTCATGTTGAATAATCAATATAAGAACTTTGTATGTAAATATAGCAGGTGTATCTTATTTGGTATGTGTATGTATATTCACGTGATACGCTGATTGTCTGATTATCCAAGAGTCCAGCGGTATCACAAGATGGAGAAGGCAGCAGGGAATTTGAAACCACTTTATGTTCCTAAAAACCAGTTCGGTTATTGCCGGCTTACCGTGTAAACTGAAAAAAAAAAAAAATTTTTTTGTTTGTCACAATGCCTTCCGCTCGGCTAAGCATGTTTCATTGGATTTCAGATACCGTTTTCAGATGTTGCTTGCTCTGTGTGACATTTATCCATAAAATAGGGAACGTGCATGAACTTTGGTTCAAGTATTTTTCGAACTACTAACATTGAACTTTATAATAAACACAGAAATTTTTATTTAAGATTATTTTTATAAAGAGAGATGGATCTTATAAAATTACAGATCTTGAAGAATCAACAAAAAAGATAAATATCAATAAAAAAACTAATGATTAGTTGAAACAAATTATTAATAATGACAAATATACATAGTAAACAAAGAACCCTTTGTTATCTAGTAACGTGTGTGGTAATTTGATCGAATGAAATCATTCTTCAAATTGTATGAGATACGCGCCCAATCGAACTCAATTAGCGCAAAACGAATCGTTTTATAAGGATGGTATCATTTGATTAGAATAAAAAGGTCATTAAAACGAATGAAATGACCCCTATTAATGAAGTAGAGGCCGAAACTTTGACAGCTCCGCCTTCGTAAGTTTGAACTGAGGAAGGTGATGCAGTACCGGAAGCAGCAGCAGCAGAGTATGAAGTGGAAGCTGATTCACCTGGAGCAGCAGCAGCAGCAGTTGATTCACTTTCAGCAGCAGCGGTGGTGGTGCCTGCAGCAGCAGCAGTTGATTCAGTTGATTCACTTTCAGCAGCAGCAGTAACAGTAGCTGATTCACCAGGAGCAGTCTTTGTAGTTAAAGTTGTAGCAGTTGAGAACTCGGCAGCAGCAGCAGTTTGTGAAGTTTCAGCTAAAGTAGCACCAGTTTCTGTAGCAACAACAGTTGAAGTGGTAAAAGTATCACAGCTGGTTGTAACAATAACTTCTCCACCGGCAGCAGTAGTAGTAACATAAGCAGTTGATGTAACTGGATAATAAATGGTTGTTGTTCCTTCTTCACTAACTGGAGCAGTATTAGCAGTAGTTGTTTCAGAAACAGTTGTAGTGTAATAAGTTTCACCGGAAGAAACTGTTACAACATTTGCTGGAGTTTCAGTAGCAGCCAAAGAAGTCATTTCTTTACCATTAGCAGTAGTTGTTCCATATGGAACAGTAGTTTCATAAGTTGATCCTCCTTCAGTAACAGTGATAGTTGAAACAGTTGATGGAGCTTCAGTAGTATCACATGGAACAGTAGTGACATAAGTAATAGTAGAACCTTCAGTGGTAACAGTAACAGTTGAAACAGTGGATGGAACAACTTCAGTTGATTCTTCAGTAGATGATGAGGAAGCAGCAGTTGTTGGTGGAACACCTTGTGATTCTTCAGTTGTACCAGTTGGCTTAGATGGTTTACCTTCAGTAGTGGTATCACATGGAACAGTGGTGATATAAGTAGAAGTTGAACCTTCAGTAGTAACTGTGACAGTGGAAACAGTAGATGAAACACTAGTGGATGATAAGGAAGCAGCAGTTGTTGGTGGAACACCAGATGATTCTTCAGTTGAAGAGCTGACAGTAACACTAGAAAGAGTAGAAGGAACTGTGGATGATTCAGCAGAAGATGGAGAACTAAATGTTGGAGCAACACTTGAAGTGGAAACAACTGGTGGATAAGTAGTGATTTCACTTGAAGAACTTTCAACTGATGAAGAGCTAGATGAGGTACCTGGAACTGAAGAGCTAGAAGAAGTGACAACAGTTGAGCTTGAGCTAGATGAGGTACCTGGAACTGATGAGCTTGAGCTTGATGAAGTAACAACTGATGAGCTAGATGAAGTGACAACAGTTGAGCTTGAACTAGATGAAGTAGCTGGAACTGATGAGCTGGAACTAGATGAAGTACCTGGAACTGATGAACTTGAGCTGGAGGTAGCTGGAACTGATGAGCTTGAGCTAGATGAAGTACCTGGAACTGATGAGCTTGAGCTGGAGGTAGCTGGAACTGATGAGCTGGAACTAGATGAAGTACCTGGAACTGATGAGCTTGAGCTGGAGGTAGCTGGAACTGATGAGCTTGAACTAGATGAAGTACCTGGAACTGATGAGCTAGAAGAAGTGACAACAGTTGAGCTTGAGCTAGATGAAGTACCTGGAACTGATGAGCTCGAAGTAGATGTGGATGAGATAGTTGAGCTAGATGAAGTACCTGGAACTGAAGAGCTAGAAGAAGTGACAACAGTTGAGCTTGAGCTGGATGAAGTACCTGGAACTGATGAGCTCGAAGTAGATGTGGATGAGATAGTTGAGCTTTCAGTAGTATCACAATCAGTAGTTGGCTTACCTGGGTGAGTGTGAGTAGTTGGCTTACCTGGATGAGTGTGAGTAGTTGGCTTACCTGGATGAGTGTGAGTAGTTTCTTCGCATTCTGATGTAGTGGATGATGTTGTGCCCGGAACTGATGATGAACTTGAGCTAGTAGCTGGAACAGTTGAACTTTCAGAAGATGATTCAACAGAAGATGAACTTGAAGTACCTGTAGCAGATGAAGAACTTAAAACCGAGGTCTCTGGAGTTGTTGAAGTAGTTGAAACTGATGAAGATTCAAAAGTTGTGGATGAAGTAGCAACAACTGGAGTGGAAGAAGTTTCAGTAGATGAAGTAGCAACAACTGGGGTGGAAGAAGTTTCAATACCTGGGGTGCTAGTAGTATCACAATCAGTGGATGAAGTAGCAACAACTGGAGTAGAGGTAGTTTCTGTGGATGAAGTAGCAACAACTGGAGTAGAGGAACTTTCAGTGGATGAAGTAGTGACTACTGGAGTGGATGAACTTTCAGTAGATGAAGTAGCGACAACTGGGGTGG